>JAOTON010001308.1:0-166531 GCA_034440635.1 Lepas anatifera | reverse complement strand
TCATGTATTGTGAAATATCCTTTGAACATCTCAAAGAAACATGTAATATAATTTATTCCCGTTCAGATCCTTTTTGCTAACATATTGAACGAGTATTTAATAATTTTGGTGCTTATCGGCGCACCAACTGCCAGGGTCATATGGTGTCGCCAACTCTTTCTCTGTTGGAAGGGTTTCTCGGGAGCCAACTTGCTCCTTGTTCAGGCAAGCCGCCGGGCCTTGAACCCGGGTCGGCTGCGTGGAATTGAACGAGTTTTTGAGCAGGTGAAAAGCATCTTTGAAGACATCTTATACGCAGAGTACTGGGATCAAGTTCATTCCAAATGGAGTCTACTGGGACCACAGATACCGAAATGGAGGGCTCCGGCCAACCACAACGGCCAAGCTCAGTAAATGCGAGCCAGAAATGTGTACCACTGAGTTACCCATTGCCATCTGACCGTAAGTATCTAGTCGCTGTACAAACAGACGGCCGGTTATCATACGCCTTGTGCCCAAACAGTTGGGCTACTCGAATGGTACGGTGGGCAAGTTTTTCCCCCGAGGAAACAGGTGATTACGATTGACCTAATCGTTGAAGATTTGTAACACCAGCTCGAGCAAAGTATTTTTCCTTTCCACACAGAAGCGCCTCGCTATAGAGATCTGCATTTTGGAAGTTTCGGAATGAATTCTCTGCTGAAAACACTTTCAGAAATAAACTTTTAAGTCTGACAAGGTTGAGAACGTCAGACAAAAGCAATCACAAAAAACTGACGATATTAAAACATATTCCCAAGCCCTGGGTACTTTACAACCAAAACAGTACCAGATAGAAAACAACTAGGGAGCAAAACATCGCCAAAAACTACAAGGCTGGTTACCCGATGCTTTCCACTGATACTAGGTACTCGTGATTAAATAGCAGTAAAGTATGAAACGATAATTTATCAACACGCCTATCGTTTCCCGCTGGAATGTGTTTAGTTTGATGCAGACTTGGACCAATCATAAAATCCCTGCTTCCAGCAACTAAAGAAGTAGCCACGGTAGCAGTGGGCGTGGCAGGCACAGCGTCGTTTGACCAGGGGCCGCGGGGGACCACTATATAACCACGGCCGGCCGACCACACAGCAGATCAGTTCATTCCCGGACTCACTCACAACACCATGAAGCTGGTGAGCTAGGCTAGATTTCATTTATTCTGTTTTCCCAGTTTTACATACAAACAAGGCTTAAAGCCTCATTTTAACATGTCCTTTATTTGTTTTAGATCTGGGAAAAAATTATTAAAGTTGTTCAATCTTGTGGCTATAAAATTTTGTGTATTCCCTCACTACTGCTAAACAATCGTGCCCGTAAATACCTCACCTACAAAGGTAGCAGAACCTCAAGGGTTACAATCCCGCCACAACATTCAAAATATTTGTTCACGCCATAGAATAACATATACCCTTTGCGTTTCAGTTCGTGATCGCCGCCCTGGCCCTGGTGGCCGCCGCCGACCACCCCCGCCCCGCCTACCCAGCCCACCCCGCGCCCGCCCACCCCAGCTACAAGACCATCGCCATCCTCGAGGAGGAGAACGTCCACCCCGGCGACGGCACCTACAGCTCCAGCTTCTCCACCGAGAACGGTATCTACCGGTCTGAGCAGGGCGCGCCCGTGGCCGGCTACGGCAAGGACGCCTACGGCGAGTCTCAGGACGGCTACCGCCAGGAGGGCTCCTGGAGCTACACCAACGGATATGACGAGGAGGTCAAGCTGACTTTCGTCGCCGACGAGAACGGCTACCAGCCGTCCAGCGATGTGCTGCCCACGCCCGTGCCCACCGAGTACCCCACCCCCGAGGTTGATGGCTCCTACGTCGAGCCCGCCTACCACCCCGCCCCCAAGTCTGGCTACGGTCAGTAATGAGTCTTATCGCAGATTATACCCGTTGTGTGCGTGCAATTGCATGTGTTACTGTATGTCTTATTTATTAACCAAAAGTGATTGGCCATTCTCCAAGATCAAAATATAAACCAAGATTTGGATTAACATGTTTCCGACGGACCAAAAACCAGATGACTGTCATAGGTTTAATTACCCAAACAGTTGCTTTTTCATGCAAGACATCAATGCAAAACCTGGTAAATGTAAATGCGGACATGACCAGACATTGAACGTAAAAGATTAATATTACTTGTAACTTGTAAGAGTGATGAGTGTCCTCATCACTGTGTCTCGCTCGGTGCAGTGAGCTTGATGAGTCAATGGTTGCCATAACGAACGCCTGTGGTTCTTATTTGACCAAGTATTGATATCAAATTATACATTGATGCAAAATATTGCATGATACACAAGAGCTCTGCAGCACATTGGATGCAATTCTACCAGCCATTTTCTGTCCGATACAGTTCCTCAGTGGATACAATAGTCACTAAACACCATGCAATGGATTATCATGTTGGGTGGGGTGGCCCCAGCCGGCTTCGAAGACACTTTGCCTTTCACCCGCGCCCCCGTGGGCTTCCGAGCCACCTTCGCCCTGGTGGGGGGTGTTTGAACACCCCCCTCGAACTCGGCCCCTACGCGGGATGGCGCAAAAACGCAAAGGCTGGTAGATAGCTCATAAAATTCCTAACGAAACTAAATTACTTATTTTTTTACTCCGGTCAATATTGAGGCCATGACAGGTCTGAGAAGGTGGCATGTGAGAGAAGAGTTTCCGGGCTATAACATCTGACAGAAATGAGTTAGAATCATTATTAAGAACCAGTCAGTCGCTTTCTCTCGTTGCGGAAAATCGAGGGATGACTATGCTAGGTCATAACACAAAATGTACCTGTCCTGAGGTCAGGTCAAGGTCACTTTTCGATTTAGCATAGCCAATATGCACATCAATCGACTCGCAATAACAATGTAAACGTAGTGTTAGCAAAATGAAAGTTTTATCGTCATTTCCTGCAGAGCTATGTACCCAAGTCTGAAAACCTGCTTCAGTAGCCCAGATGACATATCAGGTCCCAGGTCAAACATTGTAACATGAAACTAGCAAGTGGCCAACAGCACTATGATTTTACAATATGGACGTATTCTCAGCTTTATCTACATAAATGCAGCCTAATTCCTGTTTTCTTCATGCATTTCCAATGGAGAGGTCATGATCCGTCCCTGAACTTAGGTCATCGATATTAAATCCCGGAAAATATGTTGTAGTACTTGGTGGGCCTATCATGTGGTATAAGTTTCAATATAATAGATTCACCCTTTTCTTACTTATGCCATCTTAAATACATTTGAAGGTGATGCCACTTGACCTGCAGTGTGACCTGACATGCGATGACCCAAGCTTAAAATTTTGGAGACATTTACAAAATTGATCAAGGATAATGTGTGCCAAGTGCGGTGGCGCTTCAAGCGGTCGTCTTTTTCATGCTGCCGGAAAAAAACCAAGGGGGGTGTTTAAACAGCCCCTTCGGGGCGAGTGTTAAAGGTCTTTTCACAGCGTTTCCACATACATTTTCATCCGTGCCATGATTATGCTCGATTGCATCAGCCGCAAGTCCACTTGCATTTAGCTACTTTCGGGCTAACTTACCCTCCTACCGGTACGGCGAGCCACCACCGCTCCGCACGGCGGAAGATCTCTGATGATGACGTGACCTTGGGCGAGTGGCACCGATCAGAATTCCGTCCATTGATCACAAAATACGTCATATTTACCTCCCCACACATTCCATAATATATATATATATATATATATATATATATATATATATATATATATATATATATATATATATATATATATATATATATATATATATAATGATTTATTCTTAAAATCTCATTCTGAAATGGTTTTTTCTTCAAGTGCATGCGTCACCTTTCAGCCACTGAATAAAGATAGTCATAAAGGTCACATCTGGATCCTGCTGGAGACCTACTGAACAATGCCATGATTATGTGGAAAAAGTCGGGAATACACTGAAAGTGGACACGGGCTTCGAAGAGAAGGTTCCATACAATTTCGTCATATATATTTGGAGTCAAAGTCATTCAAGGTTTATCAATCCATGACGTTATACTATGATACATTTTAACACGCGCATTGACGGGGGTCTGAGCCACCTTCGCTTTGACGAGGGGGGCCGGTACCCACCCCCTCTAAGATCTCGAGAACCACGGTAGGTAGCGAAAAACAGTAAACGGCGTTGAGTAGCCCATCTACTTCTCCATCGAAAATATTGGAACCATTTTTTCTCAGGTGACATTTAAGGTCACGAGAGGTCAAAACATGCCGTAATAGGGATAACATGTAAATTATAGTTTTCGGCCATTACATCTGAACAAGTAAAGATATAGCAAAACGACTTAAACTATATGAATCCTCGCAGCAAGCCGAATCGAATGATATATAATTTGACCTTGCTAGGTCAAATCAAAGATTTGACCTGACCTGAGGCCAGGTAAAGATCAAATTATATAAAGATATCATTAGAATTGCAAAGCCAAGGCGAATCTAATGCAGCTAAAAGGAAACGCTTTATCACTATCCGTTGCTGAGTTATACAGTAAAAACCATTTTCCCATGTATTTCCAATGGAAAGGTCATGCCTCGTACCTGACCTTAGGTCATCGATATCAAAAATACCGGAATATATTTTAGAGAACTCGGTAGGCCCATTAGGTGCTATGAGTTTCAATACGATAAATTCACCCTGTTCCGACTTGTGCTATCTAAAACATTTTTTGAGGTCAGGTCACTTGACCTGTACTCGCGACCTGACCTGAGATGACCTAACCTTAAAATTTTTAAGGAAGTTGTAAAAATGATGAGGGAAAAGGTATGCCAAGTACGGCGGCGCTACGCGCCGCCGTTTTACTGCTATCTCCGAAAAACCCGAGGGGGCGGGTACCTGCCCCCATCAATGCGCGTGTTAATAATATACACTAACAATATCATTTTAGAAGTCATTGGGCGGGAAATCAGGATTTAATATTGTTGCTGTCCTTTGACCTTGATTTTGAAATTAGGGTTAAGTAGTATCAACTATGGCCGTCATAGCATAAGCGACTTGATAATAAGTAACACCATATGATTGTATGCACTGCCATGAATTACATTGAAATGCTGGTATAACCTTGACATGTGACTTTTTATCCCTACCTTGACTTTCATGTGGAGTGATACATCCTCTTGATTTTATGGCGATATTACGTCAACACTAGGTCTAAAGTGCAGGCGAACTGGTGCGACCGCGCGATTGTGGCGATCTTACAATACAAGTTTGGCTTTGTAAGAATATAAACAAAATGGAATACAGAACGATTTACAAATCTCACCAATCAACGGCGTTGTGCATACTCTCCACTGCGCGTGTTAACACCCGAGGCCCCACCGTTTGAGGTGGCGGAGAACCGCACAAAAAAACGGGCCACATTAACAGAATTTATTAGCGCTCGAGGTAAAGACTTTTAAAACGCCAAAATTTACTATAGGCTTTCAATGTCAGACCGCATTTGAGATCGCCAAACGCGCGGTGACCAGTTACCATGAAGACCAGACGCAAACGCATATAAGCGGACACCAAGGTCACTCACGAAAGCAAGTCAGCAAAGGTCACAGGTCAAGGTCAACGCACTCAAGGTCACGACCACGCGTCCGGCCAAATGACGTTACCCCGTCGACATATATATGCTATGACGTCACGGTAGGGTACCCCAAACAAAGACAAGGTCAAAGCATGGTCGAAGGTCATTGGGAATGGTCAATCCTCATTTCCCGCCAAACAGTGGCACAGTGTTAGTCAAAGTGTAAATAATAAGTAGAACCATAGGGACCTAAAGGTCAATGACCTGAAACCTACCAAAAGGGAGCCCTAACCCCCAAACCTGACGTCTTTAGCTTATTCCCGCCCTTTCCCATAATCACAGCATTTACCAATCGATCCCAGCATGGCCAATATTACCTTACGACCCGTTACCTTAAGATATGACCTAGGTCAATGAAAATTAGTCATCATAGATCACTATAGCCCCCACCCATCACCAAGTGGCGTTTTCAACCCCTAGTTTCCGAGATCTTAGGGGCCACCAGGCCCCCTCCAGTGCGCGTTACGCCAACCCTCCAGTGCGGGTGTTAAAGTAATCCACCGGGCCGGTGTACCGCCCGCCACTCCCATGTGGAGGTTTGGCTTCTGTCGAGCACTGCGGCTTTGATGAGGCCCAGGCAGCCGATGACCGCATATTGCCGTAGCAATGTTCAAGAAGGGTGCCGGCAAATGGAAACTTCCGCTCTACACATAGTGCGAGTGCGTAATAGGGGAAGTCCGTGCAAGAGTGCGCACTTAACTTTCAAAGGCTTTAACTTTTCTCCTACACATCTAACAGCTAAAATCTTTCCAAGACTGTTTAGCCTGAAGAATTGTCTATGTATGGTCCATGTTTCAACTCGATGTCTCTGAAAGGAACTCGCCACGAGCCCATCAAAAATAAAATGTCACGTGCATACTCTTGCCGGAGTGGGTCGGTAAAAGTACGCAACAGAGGAGACTGGAGTGCGCATTGATGCCCCGCTGTGCTTTAGGTGCATAGGCCGTGTCGCGAAGGTTTTTGTCGTAAAAATCTGCGATTGTAGGATTTTATATCGTTCTAAATATACAAGAGCTATGTTGCAACATTCGACTTGCGAAATATGAATTACAGACTCAAGTCCCGAGCGAAAATATATTTTCCTATCTCTTAAGTATGCGTACTCTTGCACAATGGTCTACTGCGTACTCTTGCCAGACATGCTCCCTTGGGAAGAAAGTTTTCCTAAACACGTTGGCAGGGCGTTTTAGAGTGAGCTCTAGTCTTGCAGCACAGTGCTAGCTCAGCTTTCTTACTGATGGCAGACCGTAATACAATACTATTGATGATAGGAGCATGGTCTACAAGTTTACGTAGTTAAGAAATATTACATCAGGGGTGCCCAGAAACTTATTTTGCTCCTTACTCCCGCGGAAAGCACAGGAGCACGTTGAATTATTTTGAGCAGCCGAGGTACTGACCTTGCGTTTCTATGCCAGGGTATCCACCATCTCAGTGGTTGCTAAGTAACCAGAACAGCTGCTGCGCACTCTTACCCGCCCTTACCCTATGATTAAAAATTACTAAGAAAGATGTCACCGAACAAAGGCAACTTAAGGATATACACAAGCCGTTAATTTAAACTTACACCCCACATCTACTCTGGGTGCATTAACGCATCAATGGAATTTGACACAGATTTAATACTTTCACAATCGACCTTAGAGAAACCAGTACACCGGTACCTTTTAAACACGTACATTGACGGGGGTCTGAGCCACCTTTGCTTTGAAGGGGGAGGGCGGGTACCCACCCCCTAAGATATCGAGAACCACGCTAAGTAGCGAAAAACAACAAACGGTGTTAGTTAGCCCATCCACTTCTCTATCAAAATATTTGGAATTTTTTTGTCAGGAACATTTAACAAGCGCACCTTGGGGGCAAACTTTTCCCCTCCCTTCCTGGTTTTCCCCAGATAGCTCAAAAACGAAGAAATGCAGAACAACGAAACTTACGGTACCTTATCCCAATTCAATTTTACACATCTTAACAATTTTTTTAGTTAAGGTCATGTCAGGACAAGTAGCTATTCAGTGTCAAGTGACCCGACCTCAAAACCTAAAATTACGAGTTTGAATCAGCGCCCAGGGAACATTAGCAGACCGATCAGTTTGAAACATCCACAATAAGATAAGGTCATTAGGGTCTACAAATCTGCTATCTCTGAATTTTGATATTGTTGAGCTAAGGTGGGGTCAATTTTTTGGTCACCCCATGATAAGTCTATGATGAAAAATAGAATGAGCTCGTTGTCAGTAAATACTGGATAGATAAAGCTGAAAATCCTCAAACCGTCTATTCTTACCACGATCTTGACCATAAAGTTGAGTTTTTGAGCATCCGACCTGTAAAAAGCCATGCCAGGTCACGGGAGCATAGAGTGATTGCTTTGACAATAACTTCTCACTGAATAGAGATAAAGCTCCTATTTTGCCTGCGTTGTGCTTATATTGTCACGGGGAGTCGATTGATATGCAACATGACCACACCAGGTCACTCTGTGACCCTGACCTAAATCGAGGTCAGGTCATTTTGACTGTTTGACCTAGCAAGGTCATGTTATACATCATTCGATTTGCCGCGATGAGAGGAATCCAATGATGCATAAAGATTTGCTCTAGCCCCCTGAGGGCAGATCTAGAGAGGGAAACGTACACTGCTCTGTTGTAAGCCTATGGAGCCTTATTTGACCTATGCTGACCTCAATATTGACCTGACATAAAACTTCTTGCTATGCAATCTCTCCGTCTTGTCAAGAGCTTTCGAACGCCGCCCGTAATTTTCCTTTCGCTTTCGTGGGGAACGAGATACTGAGGGGAGAAACGCCCCCAGCGGGGCGCGTCATCCAAGGGACCCCAGCGGGGCGAGTGTTAAGGTTATTAGAGGTAAAAACATGCCGTCATAGAGATAAAATGCAAATGAAAAAGCCCACTCAAGTTCATCAAACTATGACGTTATACTAAGACATATTCTCAATATTATACACTATCAATATCAATATAAGTCATTGAACGGGAAATCAGGGTTTAACCTTAGTCGCTAACCTTTGAGCTTGACTGTGACTTTAATGCTGATTAATCTAAACTACGATGCCACAGCATAAGATACTTCATAATGAGTAACGTCTTCTGATTGTATGGACTGCAATGAATTGCATTGAAATTCTGGTATAACCTTAAACTGTGACCTTTTAACTTGACCTTGATTTTCATGTGGAATTAACTTGAATATCCTCTCGATTTTGGCGACATCACGTCACTAATCAGTCTACAATACAAGCGAGCTGGTGCGACCATGCAATTGTGGCGATCTTACCACAGATCTGACTTTGAAAGAAGATAAAAAATTAATTATATACCGATTTACAATTTGTCGTCAATCAGCGGCTCCATGAATCCTCTCTACTGCGGGTGTTAAAGTGATCCACGGGCCCGGTCTCCCGCCTCCGCCCTCATGTAGGAGCTTGGCTTCTGTCGAGTAGGTACTACGGCTCGCTGAGGCCGGAGCAGCCGATAGCCACAAAATGCCGTACCAATGTTCGAAAAGAATGCCGGCAGATGGAAATGTCCAGTTTTTACATAGTGTGTGTGCGTATTATGCATGGTATCTACAAGAAAAAATGTTCCCAAGCAAGGGGAACAAGAACATATGCACAAACTGTTAATTTAAATTTACATCCCACATCTTTTCCGGGTGTAAAAGCGCATATATATAATTTGATACAGACTCAATACCTTCAAAATAAACCATGTTGAAGCCGGAATTTAACTGTTCCAGATTATTTTGCTCCCAAAAGTAAGGCAATCCCCGTATTATAGGTAAGTTTCTTATGTGGTATGTTGTACCATTTCCTTTGGACTTTTCAATGGATAGCGTTATGAAAAGCATTTCCGTCCACCCTTGCTGTTCCTAGCATCGTCGATGTGTGCAGGAGAAATCCAAATGAAATCATTTAAAAAACATCCAAAGCGTCCTGGGACCATTATTGGCCTTTCCAACGGAGTCCACTGGGGCACAGCTGCCGAAAGCAATGGTTCAGGGCGAAAACAACGGTCCAGCTGAAGCCAGAGAAATGGGAGCCGGGCTGGCGACAGGGGACCAATCCTGCTTGGACGGGATCGTGGATGGGACTCGGCAGCTCGACAATGCTGGGAAAAATTTATACCACTGAGTCACTCTGAACGTAAGACCATCGCCACGTAAGAACAGACGACCGCGCATAATAGGCTTGCGAGCGAACAGCTGCGCTACTCAAATTTTAAGATTAGCAAGTTTTTCCTGGAGGAAACAAGCGATTACAATTGGCCTAATTTAGCCTAATAGTTGTGGATTCGAATCATCAGCTGGAGCAAAATACCTTTCCTTTCCACACAGAGGTGCTTCGTTTTAGATATCTACATTTCGGCAATTTTGGAATGACAGCCATGCCCAAAACACATTCAGAAAAAAATCAGGTATCCCAAGGTCGGGAAAGTGCAGCAAAAGCAATCACAAAAAACTGGCGACATTCAACATTTTCCCAAGTTCTGGATGATTTACGATCAAAACCATCCAAGATAAAAAATAGCCAGGAGCAAAACATCGCAACAAAAGTACAAGCCTAGTTAGCCAAAGTTTTCCACTGATGGTAAGTACTATTGATTAAATAGCGATAAAGTATAAAACGATCATTTGTCAAAAAGTCTATCGTTTCCTGCTCAAATGTGTCAGTTTGATGCAGAATTGGACCAATAATAAAATCCCAGCGTACCAGTAACTAAAGTAGGAACCAAGGTAGCAGTGGGCGTGGCAGGCACAGCGTCGTTTGACCAGGGGCCGCGGGGAACCACTATATAACCGCGGCCGGCTGACCACACAGCAGATCAGTTCATTCCCGGACTCACTCACAACACCATGAAGCTGGTGAGCTGCGCTGCATTTCATTCATTCTAGTCTCCCAGTTTTTCATACACACAAAGCTTTAAGCGCCATTGTAACAGGTCGTATATTTGGTTTTAGGGCTGGAATGTTTTGCTTTTCACGCTTTTCAAGCTTGTGGCTGGACACTTTTATGTATGTCCTCACTACTGCTAAATTAACGTGTCCGTGAATACCTCGCCTACAAAGGTAGCAGAACCTCAAGGGTTACAATTCCGCCGCAACATTCAAAATATTTGTCACGCCATAGAATAACATATACTCTTTGTGTTTCAGTTCGTGATCGCCGCCCTGGCCCTGGTGGCCGCCGCCGACCACCCCCGCCCCGCCTACCCAGCCCACCCCGCGCCCGCCCACCCCAGCTACAAGACCATCGCCATCCTCGAGGAGGAGAACGTCCACCCCGGCGACGGCACCTACAGCTCCAGCTTCTCCACCGAGAACGGTATCTACCGGTCTGAGCAGGGCGCGCCCGTGCCCGGCTACGGCAAGGACGCCTACGGCGAATCTCAGGACGGCTACCGCCAGGAGGGCTCCTGGAGCTACAACAACGGATATGACGAGGAGGTCAAGCTGACTTTCGTCGCCGACGAGAACGGCTACCAGCCGTCCAGCGATGTGCTGCCCACGCCCGTGCCCACCGAGTACCCCACCCCCGAGGTTGATGGCTCCTACGTCGAGCCCGCCTACCACCCCGCCCCTAAGTCTGGCTACGGGCAGTGATGAGTGATTGGACTCTAACCGCAGGGTATGTCCGTTGTGTGCGTACAATTGTGTGTGTAATTGTATGTCTAATTTATTGATCAAAAGTAATTGGCCATTCTCCATGGCGAAAATATAAACCAAGCTTTGAATTCACATGTTTTGCCTACAAACGAAGAAACATATGACTGTCATAAGTTGAATCACCTATAAAGTTGCTGTTTCTCGTAAGAGAGCAATGCAAAACATGGTAAAAGGAAATACCAGCATGGTCAGAGACACGTTATCACGTTGTGTGCGTGCAATTCTACGTATTACTGCGTGACTTATTTATTGATCGAAAGTGATTGGCCATTCTCCAAGGTCAAAATATAAACCAAGATTTAAAATTCACATGTTGTCCGACGAACAAGAAACCATATGACTGTAATAAGTTGAATCACCCAAACACTTGCCTTTTCTGCAAGACATCATGCAAATGTTTTTAAATGGAAATACGGTTATGACCAGACATTAAATGTATAGTATTAATGTTTGACTACGTTCAAAAATGTTCTATGGCAGGGAGTGTACGCAACATTGGGCCTCCCGTACAGTGAATTTGATGAGTCCATAGTTGCCAGAAAGAACCGTTTTGGTTTTTATTTGGCCCAAGTGTTAAAGGGAATGTGACACCTTGGTCGATTCCTGGAATTTAGTGTAATTAGGGGAACTTTTAGCCGAAAAATCATGGAAACATCCATAATTATTCCGAAAAATGTACAATAAGCTAAATATTTTGATTTCAAAATGCTCCTCTAGGGAAAGAAATAAATACCTGTATGTGGATGATATCATGATCTGGCAACCACTGTTATATTTAATACGATTCAAGGCCTTCGATTGGCTGATGCTTACCGTGACATCAGCATATGTCGCCACATCAACAACTGGCAACTGTGGCCTGCTGCTAAGAGCACATAAGGGCTACATTTGAGGTAGATTTTAGCTTTTCTCTACCAAAATTTTGAATTTCAAGACAAATGATATGTAGAGTACCGGGTTTTCCACATGCTTTACAACTGCTATCTCAGTTAAAATCACGTTATAAAGGTATCACCTTCCCTAATATAAATTGTATATTGATGCAAAAATATTGCATGCTGTATTAGAGCTCTAGAGAACATTGGATGCCATTCCACTAGCTATCTTCCGATATGGTTTCTCAGTGGGTATAATAGTAAGGAAACCCCACGCAATAGGTCATCAAGGTCATCATGTTGGGTGGGGTGGCCCCAGCCGGCTTCGAGGACGCTTTGCCTTTAATGCAGACCGGAAGCACTAGAGCCAACGACCTTTAAAGTGCTGGTACGACCTTAAAATGTTACCGTTGACCTTGAACTTGATCTTCGTGTGAGGTTACCTTGACATATCATCCGGTTTATATGGCGTCATGACGTCACCACGCGCTCTCCAATGCAAGCGAACTGGCCTGATTGTACGATTGTGGCGATCTCAAAATGTAGGTCTGACTTTGAAAGCCTATAAGTCAAAACATGTTGGACCGATCCTCAAAAACCTTGCACCAATCGACGCGCCATTTAATTTTCTCAAATTCTTAGTAAATCGTTTTTGCTACAAACAGATATTTGGCTACCTGGCAAAACTATATGGGGGCTTTCTAAGCCTCCCTCCAGTGCGGGTGTTAAAGTGATCTACCGGTTTCCCGACTGCCGGCATCTTGTGGAGTCTTGGCTTCTGTCTAGCGCCACGGCTTACTGAGACCAGAACAGCCGATGGCCACAGAATGCCGTGCCACTGTTCAGTAAGGGCGCCGGGGAACATAAAATTCTGCTCTATGCATAGTGTGAGTGCATAACATGAATGGTGGCTACTACGAAAAAAGATGCCCCCTGCAGGGGGAACAGGGGGAACACAAACATATACGAAAACCATTAATTTAAATATACATCCCACAACTACTCCGGGTGCATAAACACATAAATGAACTTTGATAAGAAACTTTATAGTTTCATAATGAGCCTTAGCGAAGCCGGTAATGAACAGTTATAAGTTATTTTGCTATAAAAAGTGAAATATCCCCGTATTATACTCAACCGTATTCTTCTCTCGTGTGTTGTGAAACTCTCTTTGAATATCATAGGAATCATATTATAAACACTCTTCCCATCCATACAGGCTTTTGGAAATATCTTTAAAAAGTACTGGAATAGGAAATACGAAACCTTCTTTGAAAAATCCTATCCGAGACGTATGAGATCATCATCCACCTTCTCGACGCAGTTAACTGGGGTCACAGCTGCCAAAATTAATGGTTCCGGCCGAACGTAGCGGTCCAGCTGAAGCCGGAGAAAGGGGAGCCGGGCTGGCGACAGGGGTTCCAGGCTGGTTACACGAGATCGTGGTTAGGTGACAGGAGTTTAAAAGTTCCATGTGCGGAAAATATGTGCCACTGAGTTCCCCTTCGCCATATGAACGTAACTGCCTGGTCACTGTAAGAACATATGTCCACGCATAATACGCGTGTGTGCGAACAAAAAACGTTAAGATGAGCCTTTTTTGTCGGAGGAAACAGGCGATAAATATTGGCCTAATCGTTATAGATTGGTAATACCAGCCAGAGCAAAATAGCTTTCCTTTCTACACAGCAGTGCCTCGCTCTAGAGATCTGCATTTCGACAGTTTTGGAATTAATGCAGACAATGACTGCAATACGCGCATGCGCTGCACAAAATACATTCGGAAAATCAAGTTTTGACTTTCTCAGAAATGTATGACAAAAAAATGACAAAAATTAGTCATATTTTACATAATTCCAAGCCCTGGCTTCTTATAAAAAAACACAGCTCCAGACAAATATATACCCGACGAAAAAGCATCGTTAAAAAGTACTTTGTAGCTTACCCCATTGTTTCCAACGATCATAGGTATTATTGATTAGTACCCGCCCCGGTGGGCTTCCGAGCCACCTTCACCATGGTGCGGGGGGGTGTTTAAACACCCCCCCATCGAGCTTGGCACCTATGCTGGATAGCGAGAAAAACGTGAAGGCTCGGGGATAGCTAATACAAATTCATGAAAAAACTATAACGATCACTTTTTGGTCATGTCAATATTG
The DNA here is from genome assembly GCA_034440635.1 of Lepas anatifera. Classification (NCBI taxonomy): domain Eukaryota; kingdom Metazoa; phylum Arthropoda; class Thecostraca; family Lepadidae; genus Lepas; species Lepas anatifera. The sequence goes on along the minus strand of JAOTON010001308.1, from coordinate 152,196 downwards.
AGGTCATGATAGGTCAAAGGAGGTGACATGTTCGAGAAGAGTTTCTGGGCTCTAGTGTCTGATAGAAATGGGATAAAATCAATTTTTAGGTACCGTTCGCTTGCTCTGGTTACGGCGAATTGAATTTTGTATAGCATGACTACACTAGATCAAATAAAAATGACCTGACCTGACGTCAGGTCAAGGTCACAATATGATCTAGCAAAGTCAATAAAAAATGCAATGCATATGATATGCATTTTATGTATATCAATCGACTCCCCAAATAACAGTCCGAACGTATTGGTATAAAACAAGTTTTATCATCATTTTCTGCCAAAGTTATTGACCCAAGTCTGAAAACCTGCTTAGCAGTCTCAAATGACATCTCAGAGGCCACAGGTCAATAATTAAAACACAAACCTAGAAAGGGGCCTACGATAATATGCTTTTAAGAACATCAGCTATTCTCAGTTGTATCTACCAAACACAGCCCAATTTCTGTTTTCTCCATGCATTTCCAATGGAGAGGTCATTACCTGTATCTCACCCTAGGCATCGATTGCAAAAATACCGGAAAACATGTTGAAGCACTCGGTGCGCTCATTATGTGAAAAGAGTTTCTATTATATAGATGGACCCTGTTCTTGATTATGCTATATTAAACGTTTTTGGAGGTGATGTCCTTGACCTGCACTAGTGACCTGACCTCAGATGACCTGACCATAAGATTTTGTGAAAAGTTACAGAATTAATCCAGAATAAGGTGAACCAAGTACGGCGGCGCTTCACGCGACCGTTTTCTGGTGCTACCGAAAAGAAACCGAGGGGTGTTCAAACACCCCCACCGGAGCAAGGGTTAACAAGCGGTAAAGTATGAAACACAAATTTGTAAACATATTTATTAATTGATGCTCAAATGTGGCAGCTGACTACAAACTTGAACAAAACACAGAATCCCTGCGTCCAGCAACTAAAGAAGGAGCCACGATAGCAGTGGGCGTGGCAGGCACAGCGTCGTTTGCCGGGGGGCCGCGGGGGACCACTATATAACCACGGCCGGCCGACCACACAGCAGATCAGTTCATTCCCGGACTCACTCACAACACAATGAAGCTGGTAAGCTAGGCTGGACTTCATTCCTTCTGTTTGCCCAGAAGCAAGGCATTATGCCTTATTATAACATGTCCTTTATTTGTTTTAGGCCTACAAATATTTATGGAAGCTTTTCAATCTTATGGCTAGACACTTAATGGTATATCCTCACTGCTGCTAAATTAGCCTTTCCGTAAATACCTCGCCTATCAAGGCAGCAGAACTTCGAGGGTTAAAATTTCAACCCAACATTCAAAAATATTTTTAACGCCATAGAATGACATTTAACCTTTCTGTTTCAGTTCGTGATTGCCGCCCTGGCCCTGGTGGCCGCCGCCGACCAACCCCCGCCCCGCCTACCCAGCCCACCCCGCGCCCGCCCACCCCAGCTACAAGACTATCGCCATCCTCGAGGAGGAGAACGTCCACCCCGGTGACGGCACCTACAGCTCCAGCTTCTCCACCGAGAACGGTATCTACCGGTCTGAGCAGGGCGCGCCCGTGGCCGGCTACGGCAAGGACGCCTACGGCGAGTCTCAGGACGGCTACCGCCAGGAGGGCTCCTGGAGCTACACCAACGGATATGACGAGGAGGTCAAGCTGACTTTCGTCGCTGACGAGAACGGCTACCAGCCGTCCAGCGATGTGCTGCCCACGCCCGTGCCCACCGAATACCCCACCCCCGAGGTCGATGGCTCCTACGTCGAGCCCGCCTACCACCCCGCCCCCAAGTCTGGCTACGGTCAGTAATGAGTGATTGGACTCTAACCGCAGGGTATGTCCGTTGTGTGCGTGCACTTGTAAGTGTTACTGTGAGTTTTATTTATTGATCGAAAGTGATTGGCCATTCTCCAAGGTCAAAATATAAACCAAGATATGAATTCACGTGTTTTCTGACGAACAAAAAACATTTTACCGTCATAAGTTGAATCACCCAAAAACTTGCCTTTTCTTGGAAGACATCAATGGAATTATTTGTAAATGGAAATACGGTTATGGCCAGACATTAAATTTATAGTATTGATACTTTGTTACGTCACAAAACGTTCCATCTATGGTGGGGAGTGTCCTCACCACTGGGTCCCGCACGGTACAGTAAGTTTGATGAGTTCATCGTAGCAGTAACGAGGCCCTGTGGTTTTTATTTGGCCTATTATTGATATAAAGTTGTATATTGATGCAAACATATTATATTGCATGATACTCAAAAACTCTGCATCGGATTGCATTGCATTCCAGTAGCTATTTTCCGACACGGTTTATCAGTGGTTACAATGGTCACCAAACCCTATGCAATGGGTTATCACGTTGGGTGGGGTGGCCCCAGCCGGCTTCGAAGACGCTTTGCCTTTAGCACCCGCCATGGAGAGTGGTCTGGCACTAACACGTACTAGAGGGGGGGGACTGGTAGGCCCCCGGTCTCGGAAACTAGGAGGTGTAGAAAAACGCGAGTTGAGGGGTTTGTGGGGGCTATGGTTATCTACATTATTATTAATTTTTATTGATTTAAGTAAATATATCCAAGGTCAAACGAGGTCATAAATTTCAAATCTTGGCTATGCTGGGGAAGATTGGGAAATGCCGTTATTATGCGGGAAAAAGACGGGAATAAGTTAAAAACGGACCAGAGCATAGAGGGAAGGTCAGAAAAATATTTTCTACAATTTTGAGGTCCAGGTCATTCAAGCTCATTGACCTAGGAGGTCGCAATATGGCATACTAACTATAAGTACACTATGACTAGCACTATAGCCACTGTTTGGCGGTAAATGAGGATTGCCCTTTAACAATGACCTCTGACCTTGACCTTTACATTGAGGTACATTAACTATGACGTCATATCATTATATACGTCAGACAGGGTAACGCCATTTGACCGGAAACACTGGGTCAATGACCTTGAAAGTGCAGATATGACCATGCCCTGTGACTTTTGAACTTTAGCTTGACCTTCATGTGAACTGACCTTGACATATCATCCCCGTTATATGGCGTTATGACGTCACCACTCGGTCTCCAATGCAAGTGAACTATTCCGACCGCACGATTACGATGATCTCAAAATGCAAGTCTGACTTCGAAAGCCAATAAGTAAACAAAAATGCAACTGATTTGAAAAATTCCTTTATCAATAGAGGCACTATTCAATGCTGTTAACCCTCGCCCACCGGGGGCATCGATGGCCCCTCCTAAGGTTTTTCCGGGATAACAGAAAAAGAAGAGGCGCAGCACCGCGGTTGAGAGCTCTAGCTCTCACTGCATCGTTTTCCCACCATCCCTGAAATTGTTTAACCCCGGGTCACACAAGGTCAGGTCACCAGACGAGGTCAACCAAGGTCACCTCACTTCAAATTTAGAGCTCTGTAAGAGCTACATTTCGAATTAAATCAATTTGAAACTTCCTACACTTTATGGCCACTCTAGGGTCTACAACGTGTATATCCGGGATTTTCGATTTCGTGCCCTGAGGTCAGGTCACGAGGTGACCTCTCCCATTGAAAAAGCATGGGAAAAGCTGTCTTATGATCTAAAAGTTACAAAAGCGATTGAAAATGCTCAGCTTGATCAAAAAGCGTTCTTGGACACCCTTTCACGGATTCCAGGGGCCATATTTGCCCTTTGGCCTCTCCAAGGTCATCCAAGATCACCAGGGGTCAAAAACATTATTTTGACAATAACTTTTGACCTAATTAAGCTAGAGCGCTGAAACAAACACCATCGTGTTTGTCTTGTCACTGGCTTTCATTTGATATACAACAAGGTCATTTTCTGACCTTTCGTGACCTCAGGTCATCTTAGGTCACGAGGTGACCTCTGCGGGTCAAACTAATGACGGGAGGTCTTAACATTCCACATAGGGAAAAAGGACTGAAAATTTACTATCAAATGTACTTTACCAGACTTCAATAGCTCTAATAGAATGAGATTTATGCCCAGTTTGCTTAAGTATTGCATATTTGAGTGAAAATAGCCGATCTTGACCTAATTTGACCTCTGGAGGTCAAACCATTGACCTGAGCACTAAAACATGTGAAGTAATTTCTTACTGAATTCACGCGAGCTTTCTATTGCACTTGGGAGATTTGCGCTAACGCCCATATTTTGAGTTAGAGGGGGCCATCGATGGCCCCCGGTGGGGTGAAGGTGGCGCTGGACCCCCGGTGGGGCGCGGGTTAAATATGGCCAAGCATCGTTTCTTGGCTACAAGTGATTCTCTGGCCATCTCAGATAAAAAGGTGGGGGGCCTTCGATGCCTCCTCCAGTGCGCATGTTAAGGACTGTTCACAGCGTTCCGCAGCAATTTTCATCCGTGCTCGCATCAACCACAAATCCACCCGCGTTCGGACTAACTTACTCGCCTACCGGCAAGACGGGCCACGGCCGCCCCGCACGGCGGAAAACATTGGATGAGGACGTGCCCTTGGCCGAGTGGCACCGGCAGAATTCCGTCCAGTGATTGTAACATACGTTATATACCCCTCATCCCCACATTCCACAATAAATATCAATTATTTCTTCTCTATATCCAATTCTGAAAAAGTTTGTTAACTTCAAGTGTATGCGTCACCTTTGAAGCGCTGAATAAAGATATTATTAAAGGTCACATCTAGACCGTGTTGGATACCCACTGAACAATGCTGTGATTATTCTGAAAAAGTCAAGAATACACTGAAGATGTACTCAGGCTTTGAAGAAAAGGTCCCATACAATTTCATCTGAAATTTTGGGGTTAAAGTCGTTCAAGGTCATCAAACAGTGACGTTACACTATGAGAAAATATCACTAATATTTACTAAAAATGGCACCACAGAAGTCATGGCGCGAGAAAAAGGTTTGCCCTTGACGCTGACGTTTGATCTTGACCTTGACTTTAAGGTTGAATAATATTAACTATGACGACAGCGTTCAAATTCGACAGTGCCATATGTGGACAGTGCGTACCAATGAGTTACACTTTGCCATATCAACGTAAGTCCATCGTCACTGTAAGGACAGACGACCGCTCCGAATACGCTTGGGAGCGAACAGCTGCGCTGGTCAAATTTTAAGATCAACAAATTCTTCCCGGAAGAAATAGGCGATTACAATTGACCTAATCAAACTATCAATCATTCGTTGAAGATGAATCGTTGAAGATTCTGATATCAGCTGGAGCAAAACACCATTCCTTTCCCCACAGAAAAGCTTTGTTTTATAGATCTGCATCTCGGCATTTTTGGAATGACAGCCCTGCCAAAAACAAAATTCAGAAAAATACATATAAGTGTCCCAAGATCGAATAAAGTGTGACAAAGGCCACCATAAAAACAAACTACAATAAAAAATCACAGGACTTGGGTGCTTTACAACCAAAACAGTCCAAGATAAAAAATAACTAGGCAACAAAATATCATGAATAAGAAGAACCTGGGTTGCAGGATGCTTTCCAGCCATCATAGGTACTATTGTATAAACAGCGGTAAAGTGTGAAACGATATCTTGTCAAAAAATCTATTGCTTGCTGCTCGAATGTGGCAGTTGGCTACAAACTTTAACAAAACATAAAATCCCTACCGTCAAATCAGTAAAGAAGGAGCCACGGTAGCGGTGGGCGTGGTGATCACAGAGTCATTTACGCAAGGGCCGCGGGAGCCACTATATAACCACGGCCGGCCGACAACACAGCAGATCAGTTCATTCCCGGACTCACTCACAACACCATGAAGCTGGTGAGCTGCACTAAGTTTGGATTCATTCGAGTTGTGGTCCCAGTAATATGATGCAGTCGATGACGGTTATAGCTCCATAGTAATTTGTCGTATCTTTGTTTTGAGGCTTGACATTTTTCGTTAAGTTTTACAAGCGTAGATTGCTTGAAACTTTTATGTACGCGCTCGACTGTAATCAGAGTGGCCTTAAATACCTCGCCTAAAAAGCCAGCAGATTCTTAAGTGTGAGACCCTCGCCGAAAAATTCCAAAAATAATGTCTTTCTCGCGCCGTAAAATACCATTTGACCTCGGTGTTTCCAGTTTGTGATCGCCGCCCTGGCCCTGGTGGCCGCCGCCGACCACCCTCGCCCCGCCTACCCAGCCCACCCCGCGCCCGCCCACCCCAGCTACAAGACCATCGCCATCCTCGAGGAGGAGAACGTCCACCCCGGCGACGGCACCTACAGCTCCAGCTTCTCCACCGAAAACGGTATCTACCGGTCTGAGCAGGGCGCGCCCGTGGCCGGCTACGGCAAGAACGCCTACGGCGAGTCTCAGGACGGCTACCGCCAGGAGGGCTCCTGGAGCTACACCAACGGCTATGGCGAGGAGGTCAAGCTGACTTTCGTCGCTGACGAGAACGGCTACCAGCCGTCCAGCGATGTGCTGCCCACGCCCGTGCCCACCGAGTACCCCACCCCCGAGGTCGATGGCTCCTACGTCGAGCCCGCCTACCACCCCGCCCCAAAGTCTGGCTACGGGCAGTGATGAGTGATTGGACTCTAACCGAAGGGTATGCCCGTTGTGTGCGTGCAATTTCATGTGCTAATGTTTGTCTTATTTATTGATCAAAAGTGATTGGCCATTCTCCATGTGCAAAATATAAACCAAGCTTTAATTTCACATGTGTTCTGACGAAAGAAAAAAACTAGATGACCGTCATAATGTAAAACACCCACACAGCTGCTCTTTATTGGGAGAGATCAATGCAAAGGTTTATAAATGGAAATTGGCGGCAGCCATCAAATTTAGAATATTAAATCTGGCACGCTAAAAATGTCACACCTATGCAGGGGAGTGTCGTTACCACTGAGTCCTACGGTAGAGTGAGTCTGATGAGTCCATAATTGCCAGACGAACTCCTGTGGTTTTTATTTGACCAGCTTTTGATATAAGACTGTACATACATTGATGCAAATATATTGCATGATTCACAAGAGCACTGCAGCGGACTGGATAGCATTCGACTAGCTGCTTTCGGATACGGTTCCTCAGTGGTTAAAAATAGCCACCAAACCCCGTGCAATGGACTATCACGATGGGTTGGGTGGCCTAGCCGGCCTCGAAAATGGCTTGCCTGCACCTGACCCGGTGGGCCTCCGAGTCACCTTCGCCATGGTGGGAGGTGGTCAAACACCCCTCCCCCTTGAACTTGGCCCCTATACAGGATAGCAAAGAAAAACGTGAACACTGGTAAATAGCTCATACAAATTCATAAAGAAACTACATCAGTCAATTTTTGGCCTTGGTCAATATTGAGGTCATGACAGGTCAAAGAAGGTAGAATGTTAGAGAAGAGTTTCAGAGCTCTAGTGCCTGCCAGAGTTTAGTTATAATCATTTTGTAGGCTCCATTTGCTTCCTTTCCTCACGGCAAATCGAATGATGTAAAATATGACTATGCTAGGTCAAAACACAAAATGACCTGACCTGAGGTCAGGTCAAAGTCACTATTTGATTTAGCATAGTCAATATGCACATTAATCGACTCGCAATAACAATCTAAACATAGTGTCACCTTTGAACCACTGAACAAAGATAGTATTGAAAGTCACATCTAGGCCGTGCTGGATTCCTTCTGAAAAATGCCGTGATTATGTGGAGAAAGTCGAGGATACACTGAAGGTGGACTCAGGTTTTGAAGAAAAGGTCCCATACAATTTCATCTGAAATTTTGGAATTAAAGTCATTCAAGGTCATCAACCAGTGACTTTACCCTGTGATACATTCTCACTAGTATACACTACCAATAGCACCACAGGAGGCATAGGGCGAGAAATCAAGGTTTATCCTTGACGCTGATCTTTGACCTTGACCTTGACTTTAAGGCTGGATAATATTTAGGGTGACGTCATAGCATAAGAGACTTCATAGTGAGTAACGTCATGGGATTGAATGGACTGTCTTGAATAAAATTGAAATGCTGGTAAGACCTTGAACTGTGGCCGTTTAACCTGGCCTTGAGATCGTGTGCAGTAACCTTTATGTATCCTCTCAATTTTATGGCGATATTACGTCACCACTCCGTCTAAAATGCCGGCGAACTGGTGCCAGCACGTGATTGTGGCGATCTAAAAATACAAGTCTGTTTTTTGGAGATGATAAGAAATCAATCACAGACGGATTTTCAATTTGTCTCCAATTCATGAAATATTCATGAACTATATCCACAGCCAGTGTTAACGTGATTTACCGGTACGGTCTCCCGCCCGCCGCCCTCATGAGAGCGCTTGGCTTTTGTTGAGCGCTACGGCTTGCTGAGGCCGGAGCAGCGGATGGCCACAGAATCAGTGGTGGCGGAATACACGGGACCCTGGCTAGGTTCCGGCAGCTGACAGTGCCATATGCGGAAAATGTATACCAATGATTTACACTTTGCCATATGAACGTTAGTCCATCGTCACTGTAAGAACAGACGACAACTCCGAATACGCTTGGGAGCGAACAGCTGTGCCTGTCAAATTTTAAGATCAGCAAGCTTTTCCCGGAGGAAACAGGCGATTACAATTGACCTAATCAAGCCTAATTGTTGAAGATTCGCGATATCAGCTGGAGCAAAACACCTTTCCTTTCCATACAGAACTTCTTTGCTTTAGATATCTGCATTTTGGCAGTTTTGGAATGACAGCCCTGCCCAAAACACATTCAGAAGAAAACGATATTCAAGTCTCCCAAGACCGAGAAAGTGTGAAAAAATAATCACAAAAAAGCTAGTTGCATTAACCGACGGGCACCCCAAAAGCGTTACCAAACAAGCAATAAACCTAGAATACCATCAGCAGGAATGGTTACCGGAAATGGCAGATGGCATTCACCAAAACATGATAACAAACGTCAACTGTCATAACAAGGCCAAATAAGAAATCCATACTTCCAGTATGTCAAACAAAGACCCCCAGTGGTTGACAGATCACCCACCAATAGACCAGTCACAAACAAAAACCCACAAAAAACCAACAACAAACACGATGTGTTTGTTCACCCCACCAATAGGTCAAAAGTTGTCAAAATACTGTTTTACCACGAGACCTAAAAGTCAAAGGTAAAAACCCCTGGATCCGAAAGGCCCAAAAACGCTGTTCGAGCAGTCGAGTATTAATCATTTTGTGGCTTTAACAAACAGGTTTCCCCATGCTTCCAATGGGAGAGTCGCCTGACCACCTCAGGCACGAAATAAAAATCCGGATATACACCTAACCCTGGAGGGGTCAAAGTGTAGGAAGTTTCAAATCGATCGACTTGAAATGTAGCCTACAGAGCCTAAAGTGAAAGGTGACCTTACCTCGTTGACCGACCTGGGACCGGGTAAAAATTTCAGGGAGATGGAAAAAGATGCAGTGAGAGGAGAGCCCTCAACCGTGGTCGCGCCTATCGTTTTCTGCCATCCCGAAAAACCTAAGGGCCATCGAGCCCCCACGGTGGGGCAGGGTTAACAAAATCCACAAGCGCTGGGTGCTTTACAACCAAAAAAGTCCAGATAAGAAATAACTAGGGAGCAAAACATCGTAATTAAGAAAAACGTGGGTTACTCGATGCTTTCCAGCAATCATAGGTACTATTGTAAGAACCGCGGTGTAAAGTATGAAACGATAATTTGTCAATAAATATATTGCCTGCTGCCTTCTAATGTAGCGATTGGATGCAGGCTTGGACCCGTAATAAAATCCCTACCGTCCAGTAACTAAAGTAGGAGCCACGGTAGCAGTGGGCGTGGCAGGCACAGCGTCGTTTGGCCCGGTGGCCGCGGGGGACCACTATATAACCACGTCCGGCTGACCACACAGCAGATCAGTTCATTCCCGGACTCACTCATGACACAATGAAGCTGGTGAGCTGCGCTTCATTTCATTCATTCTGTTTCCCAGCTTTACATTCAAACAAGGCTTTATGCGTCATTTTAACATGCCCATTATCTGATTTAGGCCTGGAAAAAATTATTGAAGTTTCTCAATCTTGTGGCTGGACACTTTTATGTATGTCCTCACTACTGCTGAATTATCGTGCCCGTCAATACCTCGCCTACAAAGGCAACATAACCTCAAGGGTTACAATTCCTGCCGCAACATTCAACATATTTTTCACGCCATAGAATAACATTTAACTTATGTGTTTCAGTTCGTGATCGCCGCCCTGGCCCTGGTGGCCGCCGCCGACCACCCCCGCCCCGCCTACCCAGCCCACCCCGCGCCCGCCCACCCCAGCTACAAGACCATCGCCATCCTCCGAGGAGGAGAACGTCCACCCCGGTGACGGCACCTACAGCTCCAGCTTCTCCACCGAGAACGGTATCTACCGGTCTGAGCAGGGCGCGCCCGTGGCCGGCTACGGCAAGGACGCCTACGGCGAGTCTCAGGACGGCTACCGCCAGGAGGGCTCCTGGAGCTACACCAACGGATATGACGAGGAGGTCAAGCTGACTTTCGTCGCCGACGAGAACGGCTACCAGCCGTCCAGCGATGTGCTGCCCACGCCCGTGCCCACCGAGTACCCCACCCCCGAGGTTGATGGCTCCTACGTCGAGCCTCAGCCCGCCTACCACCCCGCCCCGAAGTCTGGCTACGGACAGTAATGAGTGATTGTCCTATCACAAGTTATGCTCCAAATGTTTGAGTCTGCGTTCGTCCTATTTATTGTTTGAAAGTGTTTGATGGGTATGCAAAGAATACAAAACCATATTTTTGTGAAAAATTGCTGTCATTTCTCTTGAACTGCGATAAGAAGGCAAATGTAGTAGGCCCCAAACATCTCGAAGATATTATTTAAGGACCAAAATTACCATTAAATGAACAAAACCGTAGAAATGGCAAACAAAATCATTTGAATTAATTACCAGATTCTCTTTTCTTTTCCAGAGCAACCAACCAGAGTGAATAGAAGAGAGAGAGAGAGAGAGAGAGAGAGAGAGAGAGAGCGTGGGCTAACTCACCGAAGCAGGGTATCTCAAACCCGATAAAATTGACTCAATTTTGACTCAGTATCCACTAACACTGCCAAATCTAGTTTAGGGCCCAGGTGGTGAGGGTAGATTAAAATTGATTGAAGGGAGTTTAGGTCACCAGACGGTTGTCCATTCCAAGATACAAACACTTGGGAACACCCAAATATGTCACTTGATTAGTGGAATACGGAGTTTTCCGGCGTTATAGATTTCCATTGTGTTTACGAATAAATTAATTTGTAACACCTTACACAGGGTAAATATGGTTCACTAGTGACATTTTCAACACCTGGATAACAACGATAACATTTTTGCGAGAAGCAAACACTGTGAGTTACATCTGAAGTGCAGAGGCAGAATCCTTGACCACATTTATTTCTTGTAAATTCCGATTCAATCACCACCGGTCCAACAGTTATTCCAAATAATACACAGACAAGTAATGGGGATGAAATAGTAGAAAAACAATGTCTATCAAATATAACTTTGCAAATGCGTTGTTTCCGCCTGTAAAAGTTTGTAACCAGAGTAAATCCTGAATGACTGCATAAAACACGCCACTGCGCCACTTTGAGAAATCTGGAGTATACATCTTGAAAGGAATTCGGGATGAGCCGTGGGCTCCATAGCGCAGGATATTCTCTTAAGGCGACACCAAATTTAGATTTCATGAAAGCATAGGGATTATGATACAAATTAGAGCCAGAGAAATAGCCAGAAGAAAGCAAACACGTGTCAGGGGACAGGGGGTGGGGGCAGATCTAACCCTCCGCTGCCAATTAGCAGAGCAGTTAGTAGACTCCGTGCAGTAGTCAGCAGATAAATCACGTGAGTCCAGGGGGAGGAGGCTGGGGTCAGCTTTGAGCGCATATTTCCCAATATAGCAAGGGAAACATAAGCATATACACAAAAACATAAGTATACACACACACTTTCAACTTAAACACGCGCCCCGCTGGGGTCCCTGGCATGACCCGCCCCGCTGGGGGGCGTATTTCGCCCCCTACGTATCTCATTTCCCAGGAAAGCTAAATAAAAATTACGGACGGCGTTCGAAAGCTCTTGATGAGACAAAGCGAAGTTATCCGAGGTATTTTTATGTCACGGCAATATTGAGGTCAGCATAGCTAAAAAAGGTTCCAAAGGCTAACAACAGGGCAGTTTACGTTTCCCTCTTTGGATTTTTAGTCAGCGGAGCTAGAAAAAAGCAAACAAGGAGCCCTATCGGGCAAATCGAATGATGTATAATATAGCCTTGCTAGGTCAAATTGTGAAAATGACCTGATCTCGCCCTAGGTCAGGGTCACATGGTAACCTGATATGGTCATGTTGCATATAAATCGACTCCCGATGACAATAAAAGCACAATGCAAGTCAAATAGGAGCTTTATCTCAGTTCAGTGATAATTTATTGGCCAGACAATCACTGTATGCCCCAATGACCTGACATGACCTTTGAGAGGTCAGATGGTCAAAAACTCAACTTTATGGTGAAGATCGTGGTAAGAATACATGGTTTGAGGATTTTAAGCTGGATGAATCCAGTATTTACTGGAAACGAGCCCTCTATTTTTCACCATACACATAATGGGTGACCAAAAAATTGACCCCACCTTAGTTCGACACTATCGAAATTCCGATATAACAGATTTGTAGACCCTAATGACCTCATCATATTGTTAAAGTTTTAAACTAGTCGGTTGGTTTTGTTCTTTGGGCGCTACTTCAAACTCGTAATTTTAGGTTTTGAGGCCGGGTCACTTGACCTTAGATAGCTCCTTGACCTGACATGACCTGACCTAAAAGTTTCAAGATACGTAAAATTGATCAAGAATAAGGTACTGTAAGATTCGTTGCTCTGCGTCTCCTCGTTTTTTAATTATCTGGGGAAAACTAGGAGGGGGAGAATTTCGCCCCCTCCCCTGCGGGACGCGGGTCAAGTTTACACAATACAACTACTCCGGGTGCATAAACGCATAAATAAACTTTGATAAAAAACTTCTTAGTTTCATAATGAGCCTTAGTGAAGCCGGTAAAGAACAGCCATAAATTATTTTGCCATCAAAAGTGAAATATTCCCCGCATTATAAGTCAGTTTCTTCTCTCGTGTGTTGTGTAACTACCTTTTAACATCTTAAGGGATCATGTTATAAAAAACTGTTCCCATTCATACCAGATTTTGGAATATCTTTAACAAGTATTGAAGTAGGACAAATGAAACTATCTTTGAAACCATCCTATGCGAAACGTATGAGATCATCATTGACTTTCCCGACGCAGTTAACTGGGGCCTCAAGTGCCAAAATTAATGGTTCCGACCGAACACAACGGTTCAGCTGAAGCCCAAGAGATGGGAGCCGGGCTGGTGACAGGGGTTCCAGTCTGGTTACACGGGATCCTGGTTATGCGAAAGGAGTTCGACAATTCCATGTGCAAAAAATATGTGCCACTGAGTTCCCTTTCACAATATGAACGTAACTGCCTGGTCACTGTAAGAACACCAAACATATGTCCACTCATAACACGCGTATGCGCGAACAGCAAATGTTAAGATGAGCCATGTTTTTGTGGGAGGAATCAGGCGATTAAGATTGGCCTAATCATTATAGACTGGTAAAATCAGCCAGAGCAAAATAGCTTTCCTTTCAACACAGTAGTGGCTCGCTCTAGAGATCTGCATTTTGACAGTTTTGGAATGACTGCAGACAATGACTGCAATATGCGCATGCAAAATAAATTCAAATAAAAAATAAAAATAAATTCAAAATAAAAAAAACAAAATAAATTCGGAGAACAGCATTAAACTTTCCCAAAACAAGAAGTCTGACAAAAACAATGGCAAAAACTTATGGCATTCAACATATTTTTAAGCCCTGGGTTCTTTACAAACAACACAGCTCCAGATTAAAAATATAAACCGGAAAAAGCATCGCTAAAAAGTACAATGTAGCTATCCCTATGGTTTCCAACGATCATTAACACTATTGATTAAAAAACGGTAACTTATGAAAAATTAACTTGTGAACCTATCTATCCTTTGCTGCTCGAACGTGGCAACTGGTTACAAACTTAAACAAGACATAAAATCCATGCGTCAGCAACTAAAGAAGGAGCCACGGTAGCAGTGGGTGTGGCAGGCACAGCGTCGTTTGCCCAGGGGGCCACGGGGGATCACTATATAACCACGGCCGGCTGACCACACAGCAGATCAGTTCATTCCCGGACTCACAACACCATGAAGCTGGTGAGCCACTCCAAACATTATTTAGTATTGTTGCCGACCAATGGATATCTGCAAATGTGAAGTTGTACCTGTTTGTGAACCATTTACAGTATTCTGATTTACATAATTGATATAGAGGAATATTTAGACTCTCATGTATAAAGAAGGATACAGGTACAAGAAACAAAAGCTTGAAACAATTGTGGAAACTTATTTCAACCTTTGTGTTTCAGTTCATCATCGCTGCCCTGGCCCTGGTGGCTGTCGCCGACCACCGCCGCCCCGCCTACCCAGCCCACCCCGCGCCCGCCCACCCCAGCTACAAGCCCATTGCTATCCTCGAGGAGGAGAACGTCCACCCCGGCGACGGCACCTACAGCTCCAGCTTCTCCACCGAGAACGGTATCTACCGGTCTGAGCAGGGCGCGCCCGTGGCCGGCTACGGCAAGAACGCCTACGGCGAGCAGGAGGACCTCTACCGCCAGGAGGGCTCCTGGAGCTACACCAACGGCTATGGCGAGGAGGTCAAGGTCGCCTTTGTCGCCGACGAGAACGGCTACCAGCCGTCCAGCGACGTGCTGCCAACCCCGGTGCCGACCGAGTACCCGACCCCCGAGGTTGATGGCTCCTACGTCGAGCCCGCCTACCACCCCGCCCCCAAGTCTGGCTACGGGCAGTAATGATCGTGATAGGGTTATCAGATTTTATGTCCAGAGTGTTTGAGTCCGTGTTCGTCCTATTTATTGTTTACAAGAGTTTTATGGATGCAAAGAATACAAAACGATATTTTTGTGAAAGAGCTGATGTCATTAATTTTGTCGGTAGCACTAACGTGAAGTATCAATGGTGATTGGTGACAAGGAGGCAAAGGTGCTAGGCTCCCAAACATGTCGAAGGGGTATTTAACGACCAAAATTGTCAGTAAACATAAGAAAAAACGTGGAAAGGGCGAACATGCTTATTTCACTTCATTACCAAGTTCTCTCTTCTTTCCAACGCAGCAATCCGGAGTGAATAGAGCGTGCGTGGATTACCTCACCGAAGCAGGCTATGCCATCCCTCGACATCCAATTATTTCAATTTTGACTCAGTATCCACTAACACTGCCGAGTCACCATTTTAGGACCCAGGTGGTGTGGGTGGTTTCACCTTCATTTACGGGAGCTTAGTTAAGCAGACGGTTGTCAATTTTAAGATACAAGCACTTGGGAACACCCCAATATTTCATCTATTTAGTGGATTACGGAGTTGGTCCTCGATTTATCTAATTTCATTGCATCTAGGATTATAATTATTTGCAACACCTAATTCAGTGTATATATGGTTCACTAGTAACCTTTTCGACAACTGGATAACATAGATCACATTTTGCGAGAAGTAATTAAAACACTGAGAGTGACATCCGAAGTGTAGTGACTGAATCCTTGACCACGTTAATTTGTTGTAAGTTCTGACTCCGTCACTAGCAGCCCAACAGTTACTGCAGATAATTAGGCAAACAGGTGATGGGGATGAAATGGTAGAATAAATGTATCTTAAATAAAACTTTGCAAATGCGTTGTTTCCGCCTGTAAAATTTTGCAACGAGCGTGAATCCTGAAGGACTGCATAAAATACGCAAATGCTAACTTAAGAAATCTGAATTAGAAATCCTTGAAGGACTTCGGGACGGCCGTGAACTCCATAGCGGAGGATATTTTCCTTTAGCGACACCAAATTTATATTTCATGAAATATTGGGATCATGATAAAATCAGAGCCAGCGAAATACCAAGAACGAGGCAAACACGTGTTAGGGGAGATGGTTTTGGACAGATCGAACCCCTCTGCCAACTAGCTTGCCGGGAGTGGTCAGCAGATAATTACGTGAGTCCTGAGAGGGGTGGGTTGTGGTCAGCTTGGACCACATATTCCCGCATATAGAGAGGAAAACACAACCAAATCCACAAACCATTAACTAAAATTTACATCCCACGTCTACTCCGAGCTATAAAGGCATCAATGCAATTTTATAAGAACTTTATACTTCATAGCTAACCTTAGTAAAGCCGGTAAGGAACAGTCCTAAGTTATTTTGCTATCAAAATTGACATATCCCCCGTATGATAGACCAGTTTGTTCTGTCGTATGTCGTGAAATTTTCTTTGAAAATATGAAGCTACCAAATTATGAAAATTATTTCCATTCATAAATGATTTTGATAGCATATTTAACGATAACTGAAGCACGTCAAAAAAACAAATTGAAGCCTTTTTATCCCAACGTACTGGGATCATCCTCCCTCCCAGCGGGCTCTACTGGGACCACAGCTGCTGAGAGCAATGGCTCCGGCCGGACACAAAGGCCCAGCTGAAGCCGAAGAAATGGGAACCGGGCTGGCGACAGGGGTTCCAGGCTGGATACACGGGATGCTGGTTGGGTTTAGCGAGTTCGACAGTGCCTTTGAGGAAAATTTGTATCACTGAGGTACCATTGTCATATAAAAGTAAGGCCCCAGTTACTGTAAGAACAGCCTGCCGTTCATAATACGACTGTGCACGAACAGCTGAGCTACTCAATTGTTTTCCTGAGGAAACATGCGATTGTGATTGCCCTAACACGCGCATTGATGGGGGCCTGGTACCCACCCCCTCGGGTTTTTCGGAGAGAGTATAAAAATGGCGGCGCCTAGCACTGCCGTACCTGGCATACCTTTTCTCTCATCATTTTTACGAACTTGGAAAAAATTTAAGGTTAGGTCATTTCAGGTCAGGTAACCAGTACAGGTCAAGCGACGTGACCTCAAAAAACTTTAAGATAGCATAAGTCGGAACAGGGTGAACTTATCCGATTGAGACTCATATCACACAATGGGCCCACCGAGGTCTCTAAAATATGTTCTGGTATTTTTGACATCGATGACCTAAAGTCAGGTACAAGCCATGACCTCTCCAATGGAAATACATGAGAAAAATGGTTTTAGCTGAATAACTTACTAACGTATTGATATAGTGCGTTTATTTTGATTGCATTCAATTTGCCTGGTCTTTGCAGTTCTAATTATATGCATTTTACCTAATTTTACCCTTCCCTGACTTCAAGTCAGGTCAAATCTTTGATTTGGCCGAGGAAGGTCATATCATATATCATTCGATTCGGTTTGCTGCGAGGATTCCGTATAGTTCAACTTAGTTTGCCCTATCTTTACTTGTTCAGATGTAATGACCCAAAGCCTTCATTTACATGTTATCCCTATGACGGCATGTTTTGACCTCTAAAACCTTAAATGTGACCTGACAAAAAATGGTTCAAATATTTTGATGGAGAAGTGGCTGGGCTACCCAACGCCGTTTACCGTTTATCGCTACCTAGTGTGGTTCTCGAGATCTCAGGGGCGGGTACCCGCCTCCCGTCAAAGCAAAGGTGGCTCAGACCCCCGTCAATGTGCGTGTTAATCGTTATAGATTGGTCACATCAGCTGGAGCAAAATGACTTTCCCTTCCACTCAGCAGTGATTTCTAAAGCTCTACATTTCATTAGTTTTGGAATAACTGCAGTCAACGCATGCACTGCCCAAAATAAATTCCGAAAAACAAAGTTTGAACTTTCCCAAGCATCTTTTTCCTGATAAATTTTACGCATCTGACCAATATTTTAGGCCAGGTCATGTTAGGTCAAGGAGCTATTAATGGCCAAGTGACCCGACCTCAAAACCAAAAATCATGAGTTTGAAGCAGTGCCTAAGAAACATCTGCCAACCCATCAGTTTCAAACTTTCACCAAATGATAAGGTCATTAGGGCCTACAAATCAACAATCTCGGAATTTTGATACTGTTGACCTAAGGTCGGATCAATTTTTCGGTAACCCCATTATAAGTCTATGGTGAAAAATAGAAAGGACTCGTTTTCAGTAACAACTGGATAGATAAACCTGGAAAACCTCAAAACGTGTATTCTTGCCACAATCTTGACGATAAGTTTGAGTTTTTGACCATCTGACCTCCCAAAGGTCATGTCAGGTCACAGGAACATACAGTGGTTGTTTTGCCAATAACTTCTCACTGAATTGAGATAAAGCTACCATTTTGCTTGCATTGTGCTTGTATTGTCACAGGGAGTCTACTGATATGCAACATGACTATACCAGGTCATCCTGTGACCTTGACCTAGCCCGGTGTGAGGTTATTTTCACCATTTGACCTAGCAAGGTCTTACTATACATCATTCGACTTGGCACAATGAGAGAAGTCCAATGATGCACACATATTTGCTGTAGGGTCACCGAGTAACAATATAGAGGGGTAAACGTACACCACCCTGTTGTAAGCCTATGGAGCATTCCTTGACCTTTGCTGACCTCAATATTGACCTAACATAAAAATACTTCGTATCATTTCTCTTCGTCTCGTCAAGCACTTTCGAACACTTTCCTTGATTTTTCTTTAGCTTTTTCTGCAAAATGAGATACAGAGAGGGGGGCGAAACACGCCCCCCTCCCCAGCGGGACGCATCATGCCAGGAACCCCAGCGGGGCGCATGCTCAACAACGGTAAAGTATGAAATGATAATGTATAAAAATATATAGTTTTCTTCTCGAATAGGGCAACTTGATGCAAACGTAGATCCATCATAAAATCCCTGCCGTCCACTAACTAAAGTAGGAGCCACGGTAGCAGTGGGCGTGGCAGGCACAGCGTCGTTTGCCCAGGGGCCGCGGGGCACCACTATATAACCACGGCCGGCCGACCACACAGCAGATCAGTTCATTCCCGGACTCACTCACAACACAATGAAGCTGGTGAGCTGCGCTTCATTTCATTCATTCTGTTTTCACAGTTTTACATACAAGCAAGGCTTAAAGCTTCATTTTAACATGTCCTTTATTTGTTTTAGTTCTGGGAAAAAAAATATTTGAAGTTGTTCAATCTTCTGGCTAGACAATGTTATGTATGCTCTCACTACGGCTAAATAATCGTGTCCGTAAGTACCTCGCCCACAAAGGTAGCAGAACCTCAAGGCTTACAATCCCGCCGCAACATTCATAATATTTGTCACGTCATAGAATGACATATACCATTTGTGTTTCAGTTCGTGATCGCCGCCCTGGCCCTGGTGGCCGCCGCCGACCACCCCCGCCCCGCCTACCCAGCCCACCCCGCGCCCGCTCACCCCAGCTACAAGACCATCGCCATCCTCGAGGAGGAGAACGTCCACCCCGGCGACGGCACCTACAGCTCCAGCTTCTCCACCGAGAACGGTATCTACCGGTCTGAGCAGGGCGCGCCCGTGGCCGGCTACGGCAAGGACGCCTACGGCGAGTCTCAGGACGGCTACCGCCAGGAGGGCTCCTGGAGCTACACCAACGGATATGACGAGGAGGTCAAGCTGACTTTCGTCGCCGACGAGAACGGCTACCAGCCGTCCAGCGATGTGCTGCCCACGCCCGTGCCCACCGAGTACCCCACCCCCGAGGTCGATGGCTCCTACGTCGAGCCCGTCTACCACCCCGCCACCAAGTCTGGCTATGGGCAGTAATGATCGTGGTAGGGTTATCAAATTTTATGTCCAGAGTGTTTGAGTCCGTTTCTGTCCTATTTATTGTTTAAAATAACTTCATGTGTGCTAAGAATACAAAACGATATTTTTGTGTACGAGATGTTGTCATTTTGTGTCGGTAGCACTAACGTGCAGTATCACTGGTGATTCGTGACCAGAAGGCAAACATGCTAGCCTCAAAAACATTTCAAAAGGGATATTTAACGACCAAAATTGTCCATCTGAAGAAAAAACTCTGGAAGTGGCGATCAAAATGACTTCATATCACAGTCAAAATCTTCATTCCAACAAAAACAAACCGGAGTGAATAGAGAAAGCGTGAGCTAGCTCACGGAAGCAGGCTACCCCACCTCTCCACATCCACACACCAAAATTTTAACTCAGTACCCTCTGACCCCTCTCCCGATTTACCAGTTTAGAGTCTAGGTAGTGTGGGTGGATTCAAATGCATTAAAATCTCCTTAAATCAGCAGACATTTCTGTATTTGAAGGTATGTCCTTGTGCCTGGGAAAACTTACAATAGCCCTGTTCCAGCTGTCAGCACAGTTTTGTCAGCAGGACCTCTAGCCACTCCTCCAGAAAAGAAATATCAGCGCCATAATCGCCTCTAGTTTGTGGTAATCAAGGGGAACTTCGACCTTTATGCCATTAAAAAATATTAGGCTGCCACTTCGTGCACTTGCTATTTTTCATCAGCGCAAACAGCAGGCCATCAGCCCGTAGAACCTCTAGAACTAGTTCCCGGGGAGAGGCTACAGTCCAGTGACGTAGGCGCAACGCTGCCCGCTGATTGGTGCTGACAAAACTCTGCTGACAGCTGGAACAGGGCTAATATTTTGTTTATTTACTTGAATACGGAGCTTTCTGGTGTTATAGAAATCCATTGTGTCTAGGAATATATAAATTTGCAATACCTAACGCATGGCATATGTGGTATACTGGTTACCTTTTCGCTACCTGGATATCATTGACCACATTTTCGCGGAAAGCGAATACTGTGAGCTACATCTGAAGTGCAGTGACCGATACGAAGGACATGATCAGTGGAGTAGGAATTCAAAGAAAATGAAGGGCCTTCTGCACTCGGTAAAAAATTCTTGTCGGACCGCTTTAGGTTTATTCTGCAAACCTTCGTCAGCGAAACCCGTGGTACAACGAATTTCGCAGATGGAGGTTTGCAGAATAAGCCGAAAACACTCCAACCCAAACTTGTCACCGGGGACAGAAAGCCCCTCTCTTTCATTGCAGTGGCTTAATCTTTGATCACGTTTTTAGTTGTAAATCCTGACCCGGTCACCCGCGGCCCAACACTTACGTCACGGTTAATCGAATGACGTAAAATATGACCATACTAGGTCAAAACAGAAAAATGGTCTGACCTCCGGTCAGGTCAATGTAGCTTTTTGAACTAGTCAATATGTAAATCAATCGACTCGCAATAGCAATCCAAATGCAATGGTTTGAAAGTATAAGCCATCTCCTCATTTCATGCAAAGTTATTGACCTAAGTCTGAAAACTGCTTAAGTAGCTCCAGATGACCTCTCAGAGATCACAGGTCAAACATTGCAACATGAACCTGGAAAGGGGCCCAGGATACTTCGATTCGGAGAATATGGAGGTATTATCAGCTTTATGCACGCAAATACAGCCCAATTTCTGTTTTCCCATGTATTTTCAATGGAGAGGTCATGGTCCGTACCTGACTTCAGAGGTGCAGAAACTTGCCAACTCGGCTACTGGAGTTTGTGACACATTTACGAAAATCGAGGTGCATAAGTGCGACAAAATAGCGATCATGGCTATATGGTTCAAACTCAAACCACATACCTTCGAAATAGAGAATGAAGCGTGTAACATATATTTTAGTTTAGCTGCTCTGTTCTTCAATTGCACAGCGTACCATTAGTGATACAATATTGGTGCTGTGTTCAGTTTCTACTAAAACGAGGGACCCCCGCTGCAGAAAAGCCGGAAACCGCTGTCACAGTTGCCAGATTTTAACATGCAGCCTAATGGTGCCGATTGTTAGAAGTCGCCAGGAAGTTTCCGCCTAGATACCCGAAATGTGACAGTCAATTTCTTCGAGAAATACACGATTTTGGGCATATTTAAGGCATTAACGATAACGCAGATACTTTGTCAAGTACTTCTCAGTCCATTTTTCAGGTTAAATCATATTTACAGTTTGAGGCTCTTCGATTTGGCGGCCCCTATTTCTTTGAATTTAGTATTAAGTACGCCTAAAAGCTGCTAAGAAAAGTACTAAATGAGTGAAAAATTAAACATAGCTGGGCAGCATTCCTACTTAAGCTACGCAACAGCGACAAGACAAGTTCGAAATGTTTATGTGATGTAGAGCCGCCAAAAAATTTACACAGGTGGGAAGCCACTTCTTTTAAGGGCATATTTATTGGGTATATCTGAGATAAGTGCAGGCTAAAACTAGCTAGAACAAATATTGCTGCCCATGGCTAATCTAAGATGAATGTAGGCTACTGTAAGACTAATGCACTTTCATATATCAAGGTTGGTTTTTCATTCCTTGGCTTGCTTGTGCCTTAGCTTATTTGTGCCCTAGATTGGTTAGATAGATTTGGAGCTGGAGGAAGTTGGGAGAGTTGGCGTGCAAAGCTGCAAAGTTGGCATCAAAGTTGGTAAGTTGGTAAGTTGGGAGAGCAACAGACAGGCAACAACAGTGATTCAGGTGAGATTTCATGATCAAATTATCATGTCAATAGTGTACAGATAGCAAATGTGTGCCAATGCAGTCCTCCACAAAGTGTTAACACCCACACCGGAAAGGGGGCTGGCACTAACGTGCACTGGAGGGGCCTAGTAGACCCCCTCTCATCTTAGAAAATATCAGAAAGAAAGAGACTTCAAAAACTGCTGGTTGGGGGTGTGTTGCTTAGGTAGGTACTACCAGTGGTAGTAAGCAACACACAGGACCTGAACTGCATGGAGTCAAAGCAGGATTTTGACTACACTGGATCTTTCTTTGGTATGAGAATTACAATACCTCTGTACCTATAAGGCCAATAGACATAATTTTACATCTATGCAGGGAGCTGCCTCAGAATTTTTACTGCAAGAAGGAATGACCAGGCAGGTGATAATCTGGGGTGGGAGGCAAATTTTAAGCATTTGATCTGTCTATAAAAATGCTACCTAAGGTCCACTTTACCAACACATTTTAGGTAGATCCAAATCCTATGTTGACATTGACATTTTTGTCCCTTTTGTTGATATGTGAGATAGAAGTTTAGAGAGGGGGAAGATCAGGGTTCCCAATTGTGTGTACGTGTACGCTCCCATTGATCGATATGTTCCCAATAATAATTATTTTGATGATAATTGCTACATTTAATCACGGGGAAATTTATTCGAGATCTGGCTACACTAGGACTGAGAATTATTGATTTTACTCCACGATTCTGATGAAGGGCTGTGCCCGAATATATAATCTTCAGTGTTTTTTACATTTCCGGATTCGAGGGGAGAGGCCAGGGAACATCTTAACAACTCATGGGGAAATGTACCATAATTGGAGACACTCTTTTCCAAAAATGGTAACTTCTTCAAAAAGGGAAATGCATGTCATTGAGGGAAACTGCGGTCAGAGTTACCAATAATAGTTATGATCCCAATACTGGAAACAATGATCCATAATTGGAAATTTTCCTTCCAAAAACAAAAACAGGATCTAAAAATGAAAACACAGTTTACTACTTTCATACTGTAATGGTTTGGTGCTTGAACTTTGTCTGCTGCAAAAAGTAAGAGACAAGTAGAGGACATTCAGCATATTGAAAGTAGTATTCAAGTATACAATTATGATTTCCAGCTCTGTGTGACAGAGGAGGCATACGTTGCATTGAGTTTGTGACAGCCAGTATGCTTGCTGCACCTCTGCTTGACTTAAGGTCATCGATATAAAACATCCCGGAACAAATTTTGTAGAACTCGGTAGGGCCATTATGTGGTATAAGTTTGAATCTGATAGTTAAACATTTGTTTTGAGGTGAGGTCACTTGACCTGTGATGACCAAAACTTAACATGTTAGGAAAAGTTGCGGAATCGATCAAGGATAAAGTGTGCCAAGTACGGTGGCAATTCGCGCCGCCGTTTTTCCGTGGAGCCAGAACAACCCGGGGGTGGGGGGTGTTCAAACAACACCCCGGGGCGAGGGTTAAGCAAGATGAGCATTACACTTGGATTTGTTTGTATATTCATATAAGTCAGAGATGCAATTTAAACCCTCTGCATCGGTTTGCAGCCATTTCAAGTGCCCTTCTGCAGCACTGATTACTTCAGTCTGAGGACAGATTCTTTGGCAGATAAACATACATTTTTCACAGAACGTTTCATTTTCGTTAGCCTCCACATTTCTCACAACTGGGACGTGTCAGTTCTCCTCAGACACTACACTGTTCATCACACCTATAGGAGAGTGGAGGGGTCGTTGCAACCCCCCTAATCTCTTGGGATATGGCCAGCACAATATTGTGTTGTAGCCCGTGCAGCTTTGCATAGCGATTTGAGCATTAGCTGTGCATGTTTTGACAAAAACTATGTTTGGGTCACATCCGGTGACCGAGCCATCACGCGATTTCGGAAAGCCTCTAAAGTAGATTCCCGTTATCTTTTTGCTTTGTGCGAATGTTCCTTGGACGTGGTTTGCAGATAAGACATGTTATAAACTCAGTTGATTGTCCGTATTTTTTATAATCTCTTTATATTTCAAAATATATTTCGAACTTAATTGATATTTTCAGACGTCTAGTGTCTTGAGTAGGGGTTTTGCCCATGGGACCCTAAATCATTTTAATATTTACAGGCTAAAACCGGGCAACTCGGACTTAAAAGTAATGTTAACTTTTGGTGCTAAATTTAGATAACTGCCCGAATAAATAATGCATCAGAATTTCGAGAGACCTACACTTAAGCCCACCTCTAACCTATGAACTTACCCCACGTGTGAACCACACTGGTCCCTCAGCTGTATGGTACATGGTCGAAGACAAAATGTGTTATGAGTACGCTGTTACCTATAGTATTGTCCTCTGTGTAATTATTCACCATATATTTATCAAAGCAGCTAAAGCCATGCAATTGACCATAAAAGGCAGAAATGCTGCCATTTACTTGAACTGGAACATGGCTTGACAAAGCAGGATCCGAAAAATGGTACTATTCGTAAGCTCTCGTGACGAGCAGAACGGCGTGTTTGACTGGAAAGCTCTACGTCAATCTGAAGCCAATCGCAAGAGCATGGGAGGGGGCGGGCGGGTGGTTGAAACCACCCATTGTCCTGTAAGGGCGAAGGAGGAAAAACAGAACCACATGTATTCACAATAAAACTAGAGGTGGAATACAAGTTATGGGCAACAAATCAGCTTAGTAGCTGGTACTTTCATATAGGGCAGAAGTGTGCATAATCCAGATTACACTCACACGATGGCCCACATTCAGGGACAACGACAAAAGAAGCCACAAAGGGTCATGGTCAATAGCATGTGCGAATAGCCGTCTGTGTACAACCTTGCTGGCAGGATAAAACAGTTTAATAGACCGGTTTCCAGCCACGACTCCAGCTGCCTCACACATTTACACGAGATCGCCACAAAGTTGAGATGCACCTACCTTTAATTAGCTGTTTGTTATCCAGCCGGATAACTTTTGTGGTACCTATTTGGTCCAATATGGGATGATTCCAGAAATGAAATGGGGAGCGTCATGAAGAAAAGTATACAGCACCATTAAAACAAGTAATAAAAACACTTGCTGTCCCATACTTTTGATCTAGAACACCATAGTCGGCCCCATATGTCTGTTCCAAGGACAGGAAATGTACAACTGTCCACAGGCCTTCTCTTATCGATCGAGTCAAAGAAATACGAGCTTGCAGCAGCTTCAAAGACCCGAGAGGAATTCGGGCTTTATTATTTGCAAGTTTCTTTATAGCTGACTTAAAGATGGTCATTCAATTTACTTTAACTTCTAGGAAACCCTAAACCACAACATTTGTATCAGAACTGACTATACTTCATAATGAAGTTTCTGCCAATCTTGATTTCTTTCATTATACATCACAGATTCAAAACTCTGTGCTTCCTAAGATCCTTGACAGCTAAGTGATTAGAAATCATAAGGCCTTCGGGATGTTAGTTTCGAAACAAGGAACAATTCAAAACATATATCAAGACATCACGAGAACAGGGCTCATAGAGGTTCTCAAAAGACTGATCTCTTTTCTTTATTTGAGACTCATCCAAAACTATAGCATGACTGAGCTCAGAGGCTTAGCATGATAAAACAAATAGCGCAAAGAGAATATTCATAAACTGAGAGAATGACTACAATATATGTATGTACATACATCATAAGGCAGGAGCAACAAGTAGCCAAACTCAAGCACACAGGTAAGCAAGGGAAAATACAGCTTACCGTAAAAGAACATGGCTCTTCATGACATTTGTTTTGCTTAATATCACCTCAGAATCAGACTAGCAATGATTCAAGTTTGGGACCTTGTGAAGAAAAGGTGATCTAGACAAATTCCGAAACGGGGCCAATATAGTGACGCAACGTTGTCACCATTTTCGCTGTCTGCGTAAGCTCTGAGACATCAGCACGAAACAATACACCACCCCATCCCCCCTAAATTAGGATGTCACGTAGTCTCCAGAACAAACCACACCGGCAGTGGGCGTAGCAGGCACAGCGTCGTTTGACCAGGGGCCGCGGGGGACCACTATATAACCACGGCCGGCCGACCACACAGCAGATCAGTTCATTCCCGGACTCACTCACAACACCATGAAGCTGGTGAGCTGCGCTAAATTTCCTTGTTGGCTCTTCCGGAATTTGAGGTTATTAGGCTATTCTTTGGGAAAGCTCCCCTTTATTTTTCGTTCTTGTTCTTCTCAAAAAGAAAGGACTATATCTTGTGAAATAAGGATCAACAATATTTCTTAAGACTGGAAAATATGAATACCTTCAATTATTTCTGAATTTGTACGACGGGAGCATGTACGATCAGTAAAATGCTTGCTTGATTATGGAAATATAAATAGCCAATATTTAGCCGGACCTAGCAACGTTGAAATACTGTGGGCAGGCAAGTCACTCAGTCGTATAAATACTTATTCAATCACTGTTTTTCAGTTCTTGATCGCCGCCCTGGCCCTGGTGGCCGCCGCCGACCACCCCCGCCCCGCCTACCCAGCCCACCCCGCGCCCGCCCACCCAGCCCACCCCGCGCCCGCCCACCCCAGCTACAAGACCATCGCCATCCTCGAGGAGGAGAACGTCCACCCCGGCGACGGCACCTACAGCTCCAGCTTCTCCACCGAGAACGGTATCTACCGGTCTGAGCAGGGCGCGCCCGTGGCCGGCTACGGCAAGGACGCCTACGGCGAGTCTCAGGACGGCTACCGCCAAGAGGGCTCCTGGAGCTACACCAACGGATATGACGAGGAGGTCAAGCTGACTTTCGTCGCTGACGAGAACGGCTACCAGCCGTCCAGCGATGTGCTGCCCACGCCCGTGCCCACCGAGTACCCCACCCCCGAGGTCGATGGCTCCTACGTCGAGCCCGCCTACCACCCCGCCCCCAAGTCTGGCTACGGGCAGTGATATGTGATTAAGTCCTATTTGCAACGTACGTCTGCAGTTTGTGTGAGGGCGTAGAGTCACTATGTATCTTATTTATTGATTGAAAGTGATTGGCCAGTCTTACTGGACAAAATATAACACAAGCTTTTAATTCAAATGTTTCGTGAAAGAAGAAAAAAGAGGTGGCTGATATAGCTTGAAGTACCTAATCAGGTTGCCTTTCTTACGAGGACTCAACGGAATTACAGCTCTCTCGCTTCTGGTGTAGATACTGCGGGAATTCCATAGCTAAATTGGACAGTATTTATATCCAAACACGAGTTTGGCGAGTGCTTAGTTTTGGGAGGGAACTTCTGGCACCACTGGCTCTTCATTGCACAATGAAATTGATAAGTCCACGATTAGCGTAACAAACCCGCTCGGTTCTTCAGTGATCGAGCACTGATGCAAAGGAGTATACTGATATAGAACACGAGTGGGTATTACATGATCTTCCAATTCTTATTGTCGTGCAGAGTTTCCCATGATGGCTTACAGTCGGCCAAAATCCGGTGCAAAAGGCTACATATAATGTTGGTTGGGATGACCTTAGCCAGGTTCGAAGACGCGATGGTTTAGACATTAACCAGAGCCAGCCGGTGTCCGGCGAGGCTTTGCGCAGCTCTTCTTTGCATTGCGTAGCCTACCAGCCGGCGGGTCGTGGCCCCATTTAGAGACACTGGGTTTGAGGTTTAGTACGCGCATTGGACATGGGTCTGCCATCAACACGCAGTGGAGGAAGATCTTAAAGTGTCTCCCCCTGAGATATAAGAAACCAAGAGTATTATGAAGAGAATGTCAGTTCTTTTGGGGTGGGGGGTGAGGAAGTGATGGTGATTTACATTATAGCAAAGTTTCATACATTCATACATTAACCTAGGCCAATGTCTAAAGGTCAAACGAGGTAGTTATGATCCGATCTAGGCCTCCTGGATACCTATTGGGAAATGTCATGATTATGTCGAAAAAACCGGGAATGCTCTAAAAGCAGACTAGGGTCATATAAGGAAGTCCCAAAAATTTTCTCTAAAAATTTGAAGTTAAGGTCATTCAAGATACGGGCTGATGAAGTAACAATATGAAATATTCCCAACAACGTACAAGATAACAGGCACTAAAGCAGCCTTTGATCGGAAAATGACGGTATGACCTAAAAAAAGACCTTTGGCCTTGGACTGTGACCTTGACATTGACAGTGACTAAGCTTAACAATGAAGTCATATTATAACATACAGCATACTGAATAATCTCATCTTACCGGAGCACTGGTAAATCACCTTGACCTCCGCGTGGAGTGAACTTGACATACATCTCAAATACATGACGTTATAACATCCTCACTGGGTTTACAGGGCAGACCGACTGGTGCGACCGCATGATTGCGACGGTCTCACAATATATGTCTGAATTTAAAAGCCTATAATTGAAAACAATGATTGAACGATTTTCAAACATTTTCTCCAGTAGAAGCCCTCATGCATTCTCTCAAATGCAGTCAGGTAGCGTCTTCCGTCTGCGAAAAGTTATCCGACCACCTCTGGAAAATAGGTTGGGGTACCCTTTACGACGTTCCCTCAATTGAGCTTGTTAACGAAGCCGTGTGAGTTCGCACGGTGTAGGACCGCTAAAACAACATTTATGTATTTATGTATCATATGTTGGGGCTGATCAGTTTGTGAGATCCCACTTCCAACAGACTTTCAAAGAAACGACGATACTTTGAGAAATAAGGATATTGCAAAAATGTAAAATTTACAATGTGCCCAAAATATTTCACGGAAAAATATTTCGATATTTCTTAGACCGTTTTCAAGTCAGTTTCCTTTGAGCCGTGGCTATGTAGGAACTGTTGTCTCTCCCGAAATTGTTATTGTGTAAAGTTGGTTTTGACACTATGCTAGTCATAAAAACAATATCCGACAACCGCTCGAAACTAAAAGACTATCTACTGTGCAGTTTATGCATGATTTAATCGAAAATTTGGGATACAATGAAGGAGGAGGTAAACGAATGCACGGTGTACATTTGCTCAGTCCTTGATATTTGACGTGAGTGGACACGCTCCAAAGGGAAGTGAGTGAACAAGTGCAAAAAACGCATTGGGAAACTATTAAAGCTATTAAATGCTAAACAGGTGCAATTATCTCAGGAAGGGGTTATTCAACACCCAACGTAGGCTGGGCACCATACACGTTGATCTTGCATGACTGTAAATTTGACTCGCTAATATCTGTCGCTGCAAAATAATGATTTAGAAAATATACATCCGGTTCTGACGGCAAAATCATTAGATTCTTTTAGTTTTTTTCTCTTTCTCGGAGTGCAACATTTAGTCAGCTTGTGAACTTGTAACACCACGATGTTGATTTCGAACAATATTGGGACCTTGAAACAGCATAACAAAAGAATATCATTTGACGTTATACCCTGTGAAAACAAAACTGGCATCATGCTAAGACGCCTAATTTTGGAATAATGGAGCAAAACCCTTACCTTCGGATCATATTGCCTCCTGGAGACGCTGGCGTGGATTTGGTCTCCTGATTCGGCATTAACCATGTAACCAATATTCATGGACACATTTTAGATTCAAATTCAGATCCCAAAACCATCTCACGGCCGAATAGCTCCCCCACCTTTTTCCAAATAAATTCCACCTTAAATAAATTAATTCCCTCCACATACAAGTAATTCACTTTAGAGATTAGCATTCACGTGATATAGGACTGAGTTAGCGTAACATTTACCGTATATAGAAAGATGATGCAACAAAGCGCAAAACTTCACTATCTGAATAAAGTTTATTCAAGTCTTGGGCTCATGGCAACCAGCGATCAGTGCCTGACACCAGATAAGCGAGGGAGCAAAGTATGGCAAACATGTATACCCGGTGTCGCTCCGAAGGTTTTCACTAACTACCAGTACCTAGCGGTAAAATATGAAACACATATTGCAAGCAATATGTGTCAACATAGAAGTGCATTGTTAGCAAAACATGTCAAATAAATACACATTTTTGCAGACTTCACCAATTATAAAATCCCTGTCGTCCACCAACTAAACCAGGAGCCACGGTAGCAGTGGGCGTGGCCGGCACAGCGTCGTTTGGCCAGGGGCCACGGGGGACCACTATATAACCACGGCCGGCTGACCACACAGCAGATCAGTTCATTCCCGGACTCACTCACAACACAATGAAGCTGGTAAGCTACACTTATTTCATTCATTTTGTTTTCCCAGTAAATATTACCTGTACACGAACGTAGCCACAAGCTACATGGTATAATGTGCCGTTTATTTGGTTTTACACCTCGAGACAAAAGAACGACATTTCCAATTCCCTTGGTAGAAGCTTTGATATCTTGTTCACTAATACTAATTAGCCAAGGCGAAAAATACGTGGCGTAAACATAGAAAGCCTTTAGATGTGAAAATATAGCCAGCAATATGAAAATGTGTGTAAATATTATCGAAAATCATCTGGCCCTTCTGTTTCAGTTCTTGCTCGCCGCCCTGGCCCTGGTGGCCGCCGCCGACCACCCCCGCCCCGCCTACCCAGCACACCCCGCGCCCGCCCACCCCAGCTACAAGACCATCGCCATCCTCGAGGAGGAGAACGTCCACCCCGGAGATGGCACCTACAGCTCCAGCTTCTCCACCGAGAACGGTATCTACCGGTCTGAGCAGGGCGCGCCCGTGGCCGGCTACGGCAAGAACGCCTACGGCGAGTCTCAGGACGGCTACCGCCAGGAGGGCTCCTGGAGCTACACCAACGGATATGACGAGGAGGTCAAGCTGACTTTCGTCGCCGACGAGAACGGCTACCAGCCGTCCAGCGATGTGCTGCCCACGCCCGTGCCCACCGAGTACCCCACCCCCGAGGTTGATGGCTCCTACGTCGAGCCCGCCTACCACCCCGCCCCCAAGTCTGGCTACGGTCAGTAATGAGTGATGGTGCTGTCGAAATTTATGTCTAAAGTATGCGAGTCCGTGTTTGTCCTATTTATTGTTTGAAAGAACCTGATGTGTGTTAAGAATACAAAACAATATTTTTTTGTAAAACTTTGTTTCATTTATTTTACTGGTAAAACTTATGTGAAGTGTTACTGGTGAATTGCGAGCAGAAGGGAAAAGGGGTAGGCCTCCAAGCAGCGCGAAGGGGTTATTCAACACCCAAAACAGTCCAGTAAAAGGCAAAGCCGTGGAAGTGGCGAAAAAAACATTTATACAGCACAACGATGCTCTCTCTTCTTTACCATAAGTCACCTAGAGTGAATGGAGAGAGAGCGCGCGCTAACTTACCCAAGCAGGCTATCCCAAATCTCCCCATCCACTGACATAAATATTGACTCAGCATCTTCCAACCCCTTCCCCAAGCTGTCATTCTAGGCTCTAGGTAGTCTGGGTGGATTACAGTTCACTGATGGGACATCATTGGAGTTGAAATTTCTCGATCTCACGATACAAGCCTTTGGGAGCACCCACAATATTTTACTGATTTAGTTGATTACGTAGTTTTCTTGCGTTATGGGACTGCATTGACTTTAGGAGAATACACAACTGCGCACAGCTAACGCATGGTGTATATGGACTACCAGCTGTCTTTTCGTCGCCTGTCTAGCATATATCAAATTTTAACGGTAGGGCATGGATTAAATCTGAAATGCAGTGTCTGAGTCCTTGGTCACGCTGTTCAACCCCTGATCCGTCATTAGCGACTAAACAATTACTGCGAGAATTAGCTATATAGGTGAAATAAATACAACAATCATTAGGCGTAATTTTAGTAATTAGGCGTAATTAGGTGTAATTAGGCGTACTTTTAGTAAAAAATAATGAAACCACTCATGATTTCTATCAAAAATGTACAATAAGCTCAATATTTGGTTTTTTAAAATACTCTTCTCGAAAAAGAAATAAATATCAGACTGTGGATGATGTCACGATCTGGCAACCACTACCATACTTGAAACGCTTCAAGGGCTTCGATTGGCTGATGCTCATCGTGACGTCAGCACATGTCGTCACACCAGTAGCTCACAACAATGGCCACCGGCGACGGGGGCTGAGGGGGCTGGTGTCAGGTAGGTTTTAGCTTTTTTCTACGGAAATAACGAGTTCCAAGTCAAATGAAATATGGAGTACCGGGTTTTCCGACCTGCTTTACAACTTGGCTACCTCAGTTAAAATCACGTTGTGAAGGTGCCACATTCCCTTTAACACGCGCAGTAGAGAGGGGTCTGGCGGCAAGGTGCGCAGTAGAGGAGATTCTAAAGTGCCCCGCCTGAGATGTCGGAAACCAAGAAGGTTAGAAAACCGTCAATTTTGAGGTGTGTGGGAGCGATGGTGATCTACCCTATGAAAAAGTTTCATTAACCTAGGTCAATATCTTCAAGGTCAAACGACGTCGTAAAAGTCAAATCTGGGCCGTGCTGTAGGCCTATTGGTAAATGCCGTGATTATGCAGAAAGTAAAACAGGAATACAACAAAAGCGGACTAAGGCAATAGAGGGAAGTTCCCACGCAATGATCTCTAGACTTCGAGGTCAAGGTCATTCAAGGTCAATGACCTCGGTATGGCGTGACAATAGTACATATTTTCAATAACGTACAACATAACTGATAAAAAGCACCCCTTGCACGGAAATAAGGGTCTCACCTTGAAAAATATCTATGACTTTTGCCTTGAGTATCCTAGACCATGAAGTCCTAACATAGCATATGTGTTGCTGAATATGTCATCTGACCGGAATATTGGGGTAAATGACCTTGACCTGAGACGTTTGACCTTGACCTTCATGTGGGTTTAACTTCACATATAACATGATTGTATGATATTATGACGTCACCACTCGGTCTACAGTGTAGGTGAATTGGTGCGAACGCGCGATTGCGACGGTCTCAAAATATAGGCCTGAATTTGAAAGCCTATAAGTAAAAAAGTATTGACCGATTTTCAAAACTGTTCCACCAATCGACGCGCGCATGAATTTCTCAAATGTGGCCGAGTAGCTTTTTCTGGCGGCGGACAGTTTTCTGGCCACCTCGGAAAACAGGTGGGGGAGCACTTTAGGACCCCATCCACTGCGCGTGTTGCGCAACCGTTTGTTATCCAAACGGATAACTTTGTTCATAAGTGTCGCCACTGGCCAAAAAGTGGGCGGCGGGGGGGAGGGCAGCCAAACTTCAAACTGATGCTGACAAAGAACTTTCCACGCTAGGACCAAATACTGCTCGAATTTGGGCTCCTCGTTGCCTTCTGCAGCGGCTGGTTGTAAGAATGTCCGGTTTTCTCCCAATTTGACTGAGATCAGATAATTTTTGGCCAAAAAGTGGGGGACCAGGCCCCCTGGCCTCCCTGATGGCGACACCCCTGACTCTTTTGGTATGTATCCATTTTGGTCCAAGATGAGATTATTCCAGAAATGTAATGGGGAGCGTCAGGCGGGAAGTATACAAAATAATTACGATAAATCAGTACAAGGACTTACTATCCCATACGTTTTACCTAGAACACTATGCTCGACCTCATATGTCTGTTCCAAGGACAGGAAATGATCAGCTGTCGACAGGCCTTCTCTTAAGTGCCGAGCCGAAGAAAGACGAGTTTGCACAGCTTCTGAGACCTGAGAGGAATTCCTTCCTTATTATTTGGAACTTTCTCTCCAGCCGACCTATATATGGTCAGTCTATTTACTTCACCTTCTAGCAAATAATACACAAATTACCCTCGAAAATTTATATCGGAACTGATTATTTTCCAGGATGAAGTATTTGGGGATCCTGATTAGCTACATTACGCATTCCAGATTCCAAACTCACTGCCTCCTAAGATCCTTGATTGCTAAGTGGCGGGTAATATCTGGCCTTTGGGACGCCAGTGTCAAAAAAGAAACATATCAAAGCATACATCATAACATCACGAGAGCAGAGCTAATGCAAATATGGCTCTGATTTCTTATTTAGGATTCATTCAATATTGTAGTAGGTTTCATTCAGCTCCGAAACTTAGCCCTCACCCCACCGGGGGCCATCGATGGCCCCTAAGGTTTTTTTCGGGATAGCAGAACAACGACGAGGTGTAGCACCGCGGTTGAGGGCTCTTCCTCTCACCCCATTATTTTCCCACCATCCCTAAACATTATTATTCCGGGTCACCCAAGGTCAGGTCAACAGATGAGGTCAACCAAGGTCACCTCACTTCAACTTTAGAGCTCTGTAAGAGCTACATTTCTAAGTCGACCAATTTGAAACTTCCTACACTTCATTACCCCTCCAGGGTCTACAAGATGCATATCCGGGATTTTTCGATTTTGTGACCTTAGGTCAGGTCACGAGGTGACCTCTCCCTTTGAAAAAGCATGGGGAAATGCTGCCTTATGATATTAAAGTCTCAACAACGATTGCAAATGCTCGGCTTGCTCAGAAAAGCATCCTTGGACACTCTTTCACGGATCCCAGGGGCCATATTTGCCCTTTGACCTCTCCGAGGTCATCGAAGGTCACCAGGGTTCAAAAACAGTATTTTGACAATAACTTTTGGCCTAAATAAACTGGTGCGCTGAATCAAACATCATCGTATATGTCTCGTCACTGGCTGTCATTTGATTTACGTTAAGGTCACTTCCTGATCTTTCGTGACCTCAAGTCATATTAGGTCACGAGGTGACCTCTGTAGGTCAAACCACTTGCGGGAGGCCATTAAGTTTCACATAACAGAAACAGGTCTGGAATTTTCCAATCAAATGTGCTTTACCATATTTCATTAGCTCTAATGGCATAAGAGTTATGCCCAGTTTTCTTAAGCATTGCATATTTGAGTGAAAATATCATATTTTGACCTAATTTGACCACTGGAAGCAAACCTTTGAACTGAGCGCTTAAACATGTGAGGTAATTTCTTACTGAATCCACGTGAGCTCTCTAATGCACTTTGCAAATTTGCGCTAACCGCCATATTTCTGGAGGGGGCATTGATGGCCCCCGGTGGAGAGAAGGTGGCGCCGGACCCTCGGTGGGGCGCGGGGTTAACACCGGCACTTACGCGCGCTGGAGGGGGAGGCTGGAAGGTCGCCCTAAGATCTCGGAAACTGAGCGACGCAGAAAAACACAAGTTAATGGGTGGGTGGGGGCTTTGGTGATCTACATCATACCAAATCTTCATTGACCTAGGTAAATATCTTCAAGGTCAAACGTGGTCATAAAGGTCAAATCTTGGTCAAGCTGGGGCCCTATTGCAAAATACCGTGCTTATGCGGGAAAGAGAGAAAAATAAGCTAAATGTGGACCAGGTGCACAGAGAAACGTCACAAAGAATATTTCCTTTCATTTTGATATAAAGGTCATTCACGGTCATTAACCTATGAGGTAAAAATATAGTATTGTACCTATTATGTATGTACATTATAACTAGCACTATATGAGCTGCTAGGCGGAGAATGAGGATTGACCTTTACCCATGAACTTTGGCTTTGACCTTGGACCTTCAACTTTAAATTGAGTTACCTAAACTATAAAGTCATATACTATGCAACAGACCGGGTAACGCCATTTCACCGGAAGCACTTTGGGTTAATGACCTTGAAAGTGTTTATATGACTTTGGCCTTGACCTTGAACTTCATGTGATGTGACATCGACATATTATCCCGGTTATGTGGCGTTATGACGTCGCCACTCGGTCTCCGATGCAAGCGAATTGGTCCGACTGCGCGATTGTGGCAATCTCAAAATGTAGGTCTGTTTTTGAGAGCCTACGAATCAAAAATATTTTGAAGGATTTAAAAAAGATTGCATCTCTCGACGCGCCATTAAACTCTGTTAAATGTGGCTGAGTATCGTTTTTCGGCTACAAGCGGTTCTCTGGGAACCTCAGAAAAATTGGCCGGGGGGCCTCCGAGGCCCCCTCCAGTGCGCGTGTTCACATGATCAAACAACTTCAACGCAAAAGAAACATTAGCACACTAACAGCATGGCTATTATCCAAAAGAGAAGGCGAGAACATCAAGTATTCAAGCCAAACGACACATGCAAGGAAGGGAAAAAACTTTCCATTTTCCAAAGAATATTACTCTTCACGACAATTGTTTTATTTATTCATCCCAGTACCAAATTAAAATTAGTTCAAATTTTGGCCAATCAAGAAAAATGCCCTACACGAATTCAAAATCACAGCCGATACAATGACGCGCATCATCATCGTTTTCGCTATCTGCGAAAACTCTGAGACATCAGCACGAAACAATACGACCCCCTCCCTTCCGGTACTAAGTTGGGACATCACGTAGTCTCCAAAACGAACCACAGCGGGAGTGGGCGTGGCGGGCACAGCGCCGTTTGCCCAGGGTCCGCGGGCGACCACTATATAACCACGGCCGGCCGACCACACGGCAGATCAGTTCATTCCTGGACTCAATCACAACACAATGAAGCTGGTGAGCTAGGCTGGATTTCCTTTGTTGGCTTTTTCGGAATTTTATGTTAATAGCCCATGCCTTGCCTTTCTGTCTAGATCTGCTCTTCTCCAGACGAAAAGAGCATATCTCGTGGTGCAAAAGTAGAAACTACCTTCGTCGTTACTGACAAATATGGATGTAATAATATGACAAATATTGCAAATACTAGCCAATGTTTAGTTGAACTTCCCAAAGTAACAAAAACTACAGCCATGGGTACATGGGTAAAAGAAACTACAGCCGAATGTATAAATACTTATTTGACCTTTCTGTTTCAGTTCGTGATCGCCGCCCTGGCCCTGGTGGCCGCCGCCGACCACCCCCGCCCCGCCTACCCAGCCCACCCCGCGCCCGCCCACCCCAGCTACAAGACCATCGCCATCCTCGAGGAGGAGAACGTCCACCCCGGCGACGGCACCTACAGCTCCAGCTTCTCCACCGAGAACGGTATCTACCGGTCTGAGCAGGGCGCGCCCGTGGCCGGCTACGGCGAAGGACGCCTACGGCGAGTCTCAGGACGGCTACCGCCAGGAGGGCTCCTGGAGCTACACCAACGGATATGACGAGGAGGTCAAGCTGACTTTCGTCGCCGACGAGAACGGCTACCAGCCGTCCAGCGATGTGCTGCCCACGCCCGTGCCCACCGAGTACCCCACCCCGGAGGTTGATGGCTCCTACGTCGAGCCCGCCTACCACCCCGCCCCCAAGTCTGGCTACGGGCAGTAAAGAGTGATCGTGCTTTCACAATTTATGTCCAGAGTGTTTGGGTTCATGTTTGTGCTATTTATTGTTTGAAATAACTTTATGTGTGCTAAGAATACAAACCTAGATTTTGTTTGTACAAAACCGTGTGTCATTTCTTTCACCGGAAAAAAACTGACGTGATTTTTCATTGACAAGTCGCGATGAGAAGGCAAAAGGGCTAGGCCTCCAAGCAGCACGAAGGGGTTATCGAGAGAAGTACCCCATATGCCCAATTAACGGTCTAGTTAAATACAAAACTTTGGAAGTGGCGCGAAATCAGCTCCACATCGCATCCATGGCCTGTCTTCTTTACCATAAGTAGCCCGAAGTGAAGAGAGAGAGAGAGAGAGAGAGAGAGAGAGAGAGAGAGATTGAGAGAGAGCGTGCGCTACCTCGCCCAGCCTAGATATCCCAACTCTCCCCATTCACTTACCTGAGAGCCTTGGTTCAGTATCCCCTAACCACTTTCCCCAGCTATCAATTTATTGTGTAGATAGTCTGAGCGGATTGAAATTCATTGAAAGTACCGCAGTTATGCTGATAATTTTCGATTTTAAGTTACAAACACTTTGGAATACCTATAAGATTTTACTGATGTAGTCCATTATGTAGCTTTCTTACGTTGTGGAACTTCATTGCATTTAGAAGTGTATACAATTGCACATAGCCTACGCATACCGTACATTGTTTACTGGCCGCCTTTTTCGGCGCCTGTACAACATCGATTACATTTTCCGGGGCGAGGATGGGGTTATCACTCCATGGATTATACCTGAAATGCTGCGGCTGTGTCCTTTAGCACGCTGCTAAAATCCTGATTCGTCATTAACAATACATAACTTCTCAAATAATTATCTATGGATAGGTGATAGGGATGAAAAATGCAACCATAATGCATAAAAACACACACACAAACAAACACACTTGCAGCTTCTAAAAATATTACATTACAGGTCAAATATCAAGTACTTCATTAGACACGCAAATGAAAGCAGGCTTCAATAACTTTAAGAAGGACTTAGCGAACGAACTTCGGGACAATATGTGTCCCCATGACATCAGAAACGTATTTCTTCTACGGCAGATTTTCAACGAACATTTTTTTCGGATGGACTGAATTTGCGGATATTGTCACGCTTTTGCACTTCCTAAACCAGAATAAATTGAGTAAAGAAGTTTTCCAATAGCAGCAATCTTCTGAAGAACTTACTGACCCTAATATATATTTAACCGGACTGTCTACTCGGTATACCGGGTGTTGTTTGGTATGCTCTCCTCGGGTGTTTGAAATAATGCCCGAACGAAGTGAGGGCATTATTTTGAAAATTGCACGAATGAAATGAGTGTGATTTTCCTATTTCATGCACGAATTTATGAGTGCATTAAAATGAAACACCCGAAGGAAAGCATACCGAATACCATCTGGTGTACCGAGTAGACAGTCCGGTTATATTTATTATGCCCAATTTTGGACGTTCTCTGACCCGAACTGTGGAAAGGGGTTTTCTTTGGGGGAGCGTGAAAGAAAAGGGGGCTTGGCAGACTTTGGGGGAGGAAGGTTCAAGAGAAAATCTGATTAGAAAGCCGGATTATTTAGAGCATATATAGAGGTCGTATAATACTATTAATATATTGTTTCCAACAGTTTTGATAGGTGATATATTATTTATTAGTTTGATTTTAAATGATTTTCTAACGGGTTTTGGATCAATATTTAAAATGAATAAAATGTGATTCCTCCAATGGTGAAATTTGGTTCTTTCTTTGTTCAACACAGCTCTTTCTCTGGTCACGTTGAAAAAGATGATAGGCATGCCTCAAAACTATATTTCGAACATTGTGTTTAATTCAACGTTAGCATAATACAAAAATGCATTTTGTAACATGTCCAATCAATGTATCATCCAAACCGCACGATCTAGTGGAAAGTGCAGTTGTGGAAGACTCCAGAGTACACCTTGGGTGAGCCAGCAGGCCGTGCCCAGAGCGGGAGTGGTGGCGGCGGCTCTGCCAGGTTGGCCAGGTGGAGAGGCACGACTCCCGCTGCAGCCACAACGGCTGGTGCGGCAGCTGGTGCCGGCGGCTCCTGCTCTGGCGTGGCACCTCCGGCCTGGTTCCCTGGTTGGTGATGGTGGTCTTCCCAGTAGCTGAGGCCCCTGCTGGTGCCGTGGGAGGTCTGACGCCGCGCAGCGCTTTGTTACGGCGCGGGTTTCGTCCGTGAGCTCCTCTGCTGTCCTGTGGCCGGTGTACCACTGCAGAGTCATCGCGGACCTCAGTCGCAGTCGAGCTTGGATGACAGCCAAGGGGAATCCCAGCCGGAGCATGTTAGTTCCCAAAGTGTGGCGAACACAGTGGTTCGTGTAGCGGCGAGAGTGCCCGCTGCAACAGAGATTCTTGGCATCATCTGGTCTATCGTGTTATTCCCCATAGGGGAGTTGACAAACCAATGCTCTGCATCCGGGTGTGCTGCCATCTGAGCCGCAGTCTTGGCTTTCTGAAGAAAGGCCTCTTGTCTGGGATCCAGTCTTGAAATATAGAGCTTCAGAGTAGAGAAAGGAAGACTCCCCTCCACATCGTCGACGACTGCTGCTACACGTCGACAGGTGGCGTTGGGTCCCGTATGCTGATAGTTCTTTCCATCAGCGCCTGATCAATCTTGATTCTCGGCTGGCCAAGTTCATTCTTTGCTCCACAAAACTTGCTGTCTTCAACTGGCGCCAGACCTCGCGGCCGCGGTACCCAAAAGTCATCGACAGCATATAGTAAATGTACTGCTGCAGGACAGTAGGGTCCTGGTAGGTTCGCTCAGAGGCGAAGTACTGCCGCACCTTCTCTTGGTCAGCAGGATCGAGGGAAGCTTTTTGCTGTTCCATCGGCCTTGTTAATACCTTCCAAGGCATATCTTCGTTTTGCAGCCTTGAACTGCCCATTTGAACGCTTGAAAGATGGGTGGTTAGCCATGAGTGGCATGTCAGGGTTTTCTCTGACAAGTACCGTTGAAGCCCGGCCCGGAGTACTTGGAGAGAGCTTGGTGTGAATTTGGGACCATCGATGGTATGGACCTCCGCATAGAACTTAAAAAGTGCCCGGTCCAGTGCCGGTAGGTCGTTTTCGTACTGTCCTATATCAGGTTTGATGTTTCGGAATGACGTCTCCGGGCAGCCCACTTGCGGTAGGTTTCTACGGCCCATGCCGTAGTTTTTCTCGTGTTGTCAGGAATGCATTGCTGGGCCTTCTCTTGTTGTTCCTGTGAGTCTAGATTACTTCCATCATCTGACGACTCGTCATCCATGTTTAGAGTAATTGATCAGAAAAAACTAGGATATAAAATGAAAATAAGACAATCAAACTCAGCCTTGGAAAGTATTTTGTACAAGTCCACGCAAAGCAATAGAGACAAGTCCACGTAGCTTGAGATTTATCTCATTGGGACTGGTTTGAAAATTTGTCTGCGTGCCTGGACGCGTGAAATTGAGCATGACCCCTACGTTGCGAAGAACACAGGGCAATAGCAAAATTAAGCCCGGGATAATTTGTTTGGTGTGTGTAGCATTGTTAAATAAAATAAAAAGAGAGTGTAGTATTTGTTAAATTGGTGATCGTCTGCGATTACCGAATCTGACAGAATGATGCTGCAATTGTTTCTAGGATTTTTTGCTGGCTCCTCAAGTATATTTCCGAGACTGTAGGCATTATAAAATATACATACTAAGGATTATGAAGAGCATGGTCATATATAGATATAACTATTTTCAAGCTGGCCTTTTCCGCTTTCATTGGCATCGGCGCGTGCATCACGCTTCCAGCGCGGACCGAGGGCTGCAGCGGCGGGGTGTGGTGCATGGTGTCACCGCCGGCACCGGCGGAAAGGAAATATCTTAACACGTGCATTGACGGGAGGGCGGATACCCGCCTCCCAATCGGGTTTTTCGGAGATTAACTTACACACTCAATACTTGACTATAAAAACAAAAAGCCCGGGATTAATTTTATTAATCCGACTTCTTGCTTAGAAAACTGAATTCACGTGTGAACTTTGTACAAAGAGGCCGGTATTTGGAAAATCATTTTTAGATACGCTTTTTTATTACCATATTTTCAACATAGGAGAACGGCCAGAATTGAGTATAATGTGTTTTAATCTCACGTGATTACTCAACTGAAAAGTTGAATTTAAGCAAAATAATGGTAATCAGTATTAGTTCAATATACGTTGTCGGACAAAACAGAGGTTTCCTGAGCATTTAAATATCTTGAATGTTCGATGACTGGTTAGTAAAAGCTAAACCTTCTAGTCACTGAATACTTTTCATTTGCTACTGATATCTGTTTCATTATTTCACCAAAACTTTCGCTGACCAAGCGTGCTGATTTGCTCGATAAACGCGTCAATGAGGAATAAGCAGATATCATAAGACACAATAGACATTAAACATCGCGACGCTATATCTTAACACGCGCATTGACGGTAGGGCGGATACCCGCCTCCCAATCGGGTTTTTCGGAGATTAACTTACACACTCAATACTTGACTATAAAAACAGCGATAAAGTTAACATGATTGCGATTTGTGCTACTGTTTAATCTAAAGTATCATTATGAGAAACAAGTAAGTACTTTTATTATTTCTCGTGAGAAAT
This sequence comes from Lepas anatifera, assembly GCA_034440635.1. Taxonomy (NCBI): domain Eukaryota; kingdom Metazoa; phylum Arthropoda; class Thecostraca; family Lepadidae; genus Lepas; species Lepas anatifera. Next base: position 109,960 of record JAOTON010001308.1, on the reverse strand, counting down.
TCTTTCGACCTCTGTTAGTGGAAGGCTTGGAAACAACACACGAGATTTTCACCCTATATATATATATATATATATATATATATATAATATATTTATATATATATATATATATATATATATATATATATACATACCTAAAATGTGCATACAAATGACAATGGACTGCCAAACAGCAAAGGATCATATTTAAAAATAACAAAAGTAAACATAATACCGGCAACGCTATTACAATGGCCCAAATCCACGAAGGACAAAGGAAGCCGCAATAGCTCACGCTCAATTACGTTTGCGAATGGCCGGCCGCTGTACGGACTCACTGGCCTCATAAAACAGCTGCTCTGACCGGTTTTCTCTCCAATATACGTTTGGTTGTATGTATTTATGTATGTATGGTTTACAAGGAATATGTTTGACCTTTTAAGCTTTATCTTGCGTTTCCTTCAATGCAGCTCAAATGTAAGGCATGCCATGATCACAGTCGACTTTTTGAAATCCTTGGTGGCCTATTGAGTCCTTTATACACCTATTCAACCTTGGTTGACTCATAGTGACCTCATGGAGCCTTTGCCCATTGTATCCTACCTTTTGTATGTTTTATCTCGAAAGGTCCACCTCCTCATTCTTTTAGTGGCACAGTCAGTCGTGCGCCAAATACAATCCCAGCGACAACACCCTTACCATAACATGAGGACCATGAACATTAGTTTTCAGAAGTCACAGCAGTACCTACCTGTTAGATATAAAAGATACACAAAAATAATGGTGTACAAGAATCCAGACTGTCAAAAATAACCATCGTACTTGTTGCAGAATCTTTGACCACTACCCACCGTGTTAGAGACACATTCTGACATATAGGCAAGTCAAACTAGGTATTGTGGTAACCACAAACTTTTCCCAGTGAGATATGCTATTTTGAAGTGAAATTAAATGTTAACACGCGCATTGACGAGAGTCTGAGCCACCTTCACTTGACGGGGGTGGGGCGGGCAACAACCCCCCTAAAATCTCGAAAACCACGATGATAGGTAGCGAAAAGCAGTAAACGGCGTTGGTTATTGTCAGATTAAATTTAAGGTCACTAGAGGTCAAAGCATGCCGTAATAGGGATAACATGTAAATAAAGGGTTTCGGTCATTACATCTGAACAAGTTAATATAGAGCAAAACAATTTGAACTATATGAATCATCACATCAAGCCGAATCGAATGGCATAATATGACCTCGCTAAGGTAAATCAAGGGTTTGACCTGACCTGAGGTCAGGTCAAGATCAAATTAGATAAAATGCATATCATTTGAACCGCAAAGACAAGGCAAATCTAATGCAGTTAAAATAAACGTTCTATCACTATTTGTTACTGCGTTAATCAGTGAAAACCATTTTGCCGTGTATTTCCAATGGAGAGGTCATGGTTCGTACCTGCCTTTAGGTCATCGATATACATTTACGAGTGCGGCCGAACTGTGCGGACGTAATTGCTTTGCTTTTGAAAAAGGTTTAGATGTCGCTAAACATTAGTCATTAGCTAATAATAAAGTAAGCGCCTTGTGCATGAAGAAGTGCTGGATTCAAATAAGTTATTTTTTTCAGTTCGGTCATGTGAATTTTGTGTCGTTTAAAAGCTTTAAAGTTTGGGTAATTTTGTGAATTTTCATATCCTGTCATATTTTCTGCGACAAAATATCTGCTTGAATTTTCTCTCAAGAATACGTGTTTTTTGCCTAGACCCCTCAGTGAACAGAACCAATGTGCCGTGCATTAATAACATAAGCCGTGGAAGAACTGAAAGAACAGGAACCAGCAGCAAGAGAAAAACATGTACAAGTGATAACTAACAATCGACCAGTGTGTGCGTACCGAGAACAATTAAGAGCCGAAAAACGACCCAGGACATTAACGATTCCCAAACGACATGTCACGACATCAGCGCAAACCCAGTCACCAGCCGACGAAACAAGAAATGCGACACTCCCAGATGTGACAGCCAACACCACAAGAACGAAAAGAGAGACCAGCCGAAAAAAGAACGAGAATTATTCATCAACACCGTCATCGTCACGCCTTGTTTGTTGTTTTCCATGTTTTTTTTCACCGGATCCCTTCATCAAGTCCCACTACCTCACCCCATGGGTTGAGCGCGGCGCCTGTGGCGACCCTCCCCGTGGGTAATCCTTGTCCTTCCCCATCAACCATCCTATCCTTATCCTTATCCTACAGTGTGTTTTTGCTTAAGTTGTCATTTATGTCCCACATCTTCATTACGACCGGCTTCAGAATAGCCACATGAATAGTGGAGATGCCGTGTAAGTCAAATAAATAAAAAATAAATAAAAATAACGGAACATGTTTTAGATAACTCGGTGGGACCATTATGTGATATGTGTTTCAATCGGATAAGTTCACCCTGTTCTGACTAATACTATCTTAAACTTTTTATAGTTAGGTCACTTGACTTGTACTGGTGACCTGACCTGAGATAACCTAACCTTAAAATGTTGACAAAAGTTGTAAAGATGATAAGAGAAACGGCATATGTTGCGGTAAATGGTGTTTGACTGGGACATATTCAGTTCTTGTAGAAGTAAATACGACTGGTGTCTGAAATAACTTCTACAAGGAGATAAAAGGCATGTTAGGTACGGCGGCGCTGCGCACCGCCGTTTTCTGCTATTTCCGAAAAACCCGAAGGGTGGGGGGCGGGTACCCACCCCCCGTCAATGCACGTGTTAATATTTACTTACAAAACACAACTGTACGAAAATAAGCATCCATCTACTGACATTCAGAGGGGTATCAATTAATCCCTTCAGCAAAGTGACAGATCCCAAAGACCAGGAGTAGCCCAAGAAGATGAGGAAACAAGCAAGGTAAATGTAGGGCCCTGCTAGGCCAGACACACATTAGAGCTGTTCCCTCTGTCACCAAAAACCCTGAGATGGTAAAACTCAAACATATCTCGATCATTTAGCTTAGGAAAATCACGCTCTGTCTTTCTTTGAAGCGTTCACTGTCCAGCCGCACAAGCGTGACTTCCGCGGAAGAAGCCGGTGGGCGTGGCGGGTACATCGTCGTTTGCCCAGGGGGCCCCGGGGAACCACTATATAACCTCGGCCGGCCCACCACAAGGCAGATCAGTGCATTCCCGGACTCACTCACATCACCATGAAGCTGGTGAGCTGGAATGTAATCCGCCGAGTTGTGGTAGTGGTGACGCTTATATCTATGTTAGGCTATGTTAGGCATGTTTTTTTGTTTTATTTACTTTCGCTATATAACATAAATGATTCTAGAGGCTAGCATCGAATGGTGAAGACAAAGCTTTTGTGATAGTTTTACTAGGAATGCTGATAAATAATTTCATTAAAACAATATATTCCCATTAATATATGAATACTTATCTGACCTTTACGTTTCAGTTCGTGATTGCCGCCCTGGCCCTTGTGGCCGCCGCCGACCACCCCCGCCCCGCCTACCCAGCCCACCCCGCGCCCGCCCACCCCAGCTACAAGCCCATCGCTATCCTCGAGGAGGAGAACGTCCACCCGGGAGATGGCACCTACAACTTCCACTTCAACACCGAGAACGGCATCTACCGGTCTGAGCAGGGCGCGCCCGTGGCCGGCTACGGCAAGAACGCGTACGGACAGCCGGAGGGCAGCTACCGCCAGGAGGGCTCCTGGAGCTACACTGACGGATACGGCAACCCCGTCAAGGTGACCTTTGTCGCCGACGAAGGCGGCTACCAGCCATCCAGCGATGTGCTGCCAACCCCGGTGCCGACCGAGTACCCGACCCCCGAGGTCGATGGCTCCTACGTCGAGCCCACCTACCACCCCGCCCCCAAGTCTGGCTACGGGCAGTGATATGTGGCCGTGTTTTTGTTCCAGTGCTTTCATGGAGAGTGTGAGAGATGATGCTTGTGCTATTTATTTGTCCTAATTTGTGTTTGATGAATGCAGAAATTACAGAATTGGCTTTCTATACGGCGTGTCTGTTTACACAGCTACCGACTACTGCGCCGCCTTGAATTTGTTGTTTTATTCCACATAACACATTTATGTCATTCTTAAACGGCATTAAGTGACTATCAAATATTTTAATTGACCACTACAGGGATCTGTAGCAGTCACTGGAGGCTTGGGCAAAATCTGCACACAGTTTACGTGACGCTTGGCACGCACATTGACGGTGGGGCGGGTATCCGCCCCCGTCGGGTTTTTCGGAGATAGTACAAAAACAGTGTGGCGTAGCGCCACCGTACTTGATATACATTTTCCCACATCATTCTTACAACTTCTATCAAATTTTTAGGTTAGGTCATCCTAGGTTAGGTCACCAGTAATAGTAAAGTGACCTGACCTCAAAAAAGATGTAAGATAGCATAAGTCGGAACAGGGTGAACTTATTGGATTAAAACTCATATCAAATAAAGGGCCCAGCAAGTTATCCAAAATATGGCCAGTATTTTTTATAGCAATGACCTAAGGTCAAGTACGAGCCATGACCTCTCCATTGACAATACCTGGGAAAATGGTTTTAACTGAATAACTTGTAACAGATGGTGATACAGCGTTTATTTTGGTTGCATTATATTCGCCTTGTCTTTGCAGTTCTAATGATATGCATTTTACATAATTTGACCTGACCTTAGGTCAGGTTAAATCCTTGATTTGAGCTAGCAATGTCATATTATATATCATTCGGTTCGCCTTGCTGCGAGGATTTATATAGTTTAAATCGTTTTTCTCTATCTTTACTTGTTCAGATGTAATGACCCAACACCTTCATTTACATGCTATCCCTATGACGGCATGTTTTGACCTCTAGTGACCTTAAATGTGATGTGACAAAAAATAGTCTAGATATTTTCGATGGAGAAGTGGATGGGCTACCTAACGCCGTTGACTGTTTTTCACTACCTAGCGTGGTTCTCGAGATCTTAGGGGGTACCCGCCCACCCCCCGTCAAAGCGAAGGTGGCTCAGACCCCCGTCAATGCGCGTGTTAATATCTGCATTATTGCTTTCCAGAGTTAGATTCACTACTATATCATTAAATAATCACGACGCAGTAACTGCTAGAGTGCTGCAGCGTCACCACCTCCAACCATTATCCTCATTAGGAGGGGTTTTGTAAACCTGGTGTTTCGTACTCATGGAAGCCTCCGGGCCTTGAACTCAGAACATTCGGCTCAGAAGGCAGTCAACTTACGCATTCCCATAAGTAAATAATGAACACTGATCTCAAGCTTTATAGCAAAAGTTATAAAGGATCATTGATTTGCATAATCGCATGACAAATTTAGAACAAATAGCGCCAACGTGTGGTGGTGTTAATGATAATTGTTAGGGTTTAACGACGCACCAACCGCTGAGGTCATATGGCGTCGGAGGGGGAAAGAGAATAAACCAGGCATGACCTGGGGCAGGACGCCAATCCTGCCCCTGGGTGGGCTCGAAGCCACGACACCCTGCACAGGCAGAATGTCATAGGGCCGAGCGCGCGCGCCAACCAACTGCGCCACCCAGACCCCGTGTGGCACCGTTAACGTTTTGCCAAACGGCATTGAATTGATTCAGTGAGTATTTGCGTATTCAAACATAGTCCGTAACAGGATGCAAAAAGTATTGTGAGACAGTCCTATTTTTATATTTCCCATAGCTTTTGACCTCCGTTGGAAAATTGATGCAAACACTCCAGTCCGTGCGATAAAGCTAAGTGAGCAAAAGCGGGGGTGAAACCATGTGCCATTTAGCAGACAAAAAGGATGATTGCACAGTTTCTTTTCTAATCATGAACATTACCACTGATGGATACAAGGGAGAGGAATAGGGGGCCCAAGCCTCCCCCGAAATGTGAGTGTCTTTAGTAACTGCATAGCTGGATGCTCATCGAGGTAACAGCGAGGGAGAGTCGAACCTCCTGCCTCTCCCCCTTCGAAATTAAGGCCTGAATCTGCCACTGGTCATTACGTCCAGCAGCTATGCATGAAATTCGCTTCCGTGTTACTAAATCGGTCTCCCACATCGGATGGGCAATATGTTTTGGAATATAAGTGGTAAGATACCACAACATTGATGGATTGTGGAGCACAAGAACGTCTTTCGCAACCAACAGCAAACTGCTGTTGTTCCGAAACATCACTATGTCCCAGCGATGATGTGCTCACCGGACACTGTTCATTGCTTCAGTCGACAAAAATATGGAGCCCCAGTGCCCTCAGGCCAAAGAGGAGCGGACAGAGTACGAGGAACCGGAGTAGCACCATGGTGTGTTGCGATTCGCTGGTACTGCAGGTAACAATTTGAGCTTCCAAAACATCCCATGGGTCAGGAGTGGCTGAGTCGCGCGGAAAATAGCCCATCTGGCTGTAGTGACAGAGTGACAGAGTGACAGAGTGACAGAGCGACAGAGACCGACCGGTGGCTTCCGGTTCCACGCGTAATTACATTGAAAGCTCGCATTCGATACATTACCCATTAAACTTATTGAGCTGTATATAGTTCTTATTTATTTTGAATTCATAGCGTTGGTATTTGAATCATCAGAGAGATAGATGTCTCGTGCCGCGTTTGCTGTTTCCAATTGTTATTTCTCGTTAGTTGAATTATTCATTTCCTTGGCGAAATTATTCCTATAGTCTGAACATCAGCTAAAACAAATTTCAATAACCCTAAAAATATCCGACTTACACTCATTATGTTTAATGAAGAAAACGGGGCAAAAAGATAAAGAATAATTCGCAATCAATTATTTGTCAAGTGTTCTGAATTTCCAGGGACTCTAATTTTACAATCAGTATCATCTTTACATATGTGTAGTAAGTCTATTGTGATTGTCCTGTCTGTGATTTGTGTGTCTGAATGGTGTTCTCTATAGTGTGATCCCCGAAGTGTTTACCCTGTTCCTTTAGTTTTGCGTAGCCCAAATGTTCCATGAATTGTGTTCTGATTTGTCGTGTAGTTTCCATATTCACCATTGAAATACTACACATATGTAAACATGACGCTAACTGTAAAATTTAAGAGTCACTCGAAATCAGGCACCAAAAGCCCCAGATGAACAAACATATAACGTTCGTCATTGCGCATAATTCTTCCCGTCCCGTACTCCTTGTTCTAATCGTTGTTGATGGCCTAGCATTCTCTTTCGTGTTCGATGTGCTTGTGTGTATTATGTTTTCGGTATCAAGTAACGTGAAAATCAAGAAAGATGTGTTGGTGATATGCTTATACACTGTATTTATAGGTTGTCGTCCAGAACATCCACGTGATTGTTTAACAGTGCAAAAAATCAAAATATCCTCTTTCATATTTCTCTTAACTCTTAACTTGACAAATAAAGGATTTTGGACGATTGTTTATCTTATTGGCCCGTTTTCTTCATTATATGTATATATAAATATATATATATATATATATATATATATATATATATATATATATATATATATATATATATATATATGTCGTCGGATTGTAATCGTAAAATTGTAATATAGGTCGAATCATAACATTAACCATTAACCATATATATATATATATATATATATATACATGTAAGTTAGTTATTTTTTAGAATTATTGGTACTGGCAACATTCAACTTATTCATAACCCATCACAAAACAAAAAAGAATTTCAGTACCTAATTGGTCAATGTCTGAGTCATTTTTTCCAACATATAGGAACGTTTATATATTTATAAGTGCTGAGCCGAGGAGCATGATTATCAGTTCACAAGATGTATCATGGCCTGCCTCCTCCAGTTCTGAATGTTAAATGGAGCTAATGCACCGGGATTATATATTCGGGCACAGCACTTCACCAGAATCAGTATAATACAATAATCCAAATCACTAATTCTAGGTCGTAGTGTAGCAAGTCCCCGAGTTCAATCAATTTCAACCTATGGTAATATGCTGATTCTGACGAAATACTGTGCACGTAAATATGATCCCAGTGTATTAGTTGGATTTTTCATCCAGGATTCGAGGAGCCAGGCCATTAAAGATCTTGTAAATATATAGAAAAGTTGAATCATACGTTTCCATAGCTGCACTAGCTGTAGCTACTACTTTAACGCCCGTGGGCCTCCGAGCCAACTTCGCCATGGTGGGGGTGTTTGAACACCCCATCCAACTCGGTTCCTATACGGGATAGCGAAAAAGGCGAACACTAGTGGATAGTTCATACAAATCCATGAAAAACTACATGGGTCACTTTTTGGCCCAGGTCAATATTGTGGTCATGACAGGTCAAAAAATGTGGCATGTTAGAGAAGAGCTCGGGGCTCCAGTGTCTGACAGAGTTGAGTTAGAATCCTTTTTAGGCACCATTCGCTTCCTCTCGTTACGGTGAAACGAATGACAGATAATAGAGGAAAAAAGACCGAGGTCAGGCAAGACACAGATTAACCCGCATCCCACCGGGGCAGCGCCACTCCCCCACCGGGGATCGATGACCCCCTCTAACTCCGAAAGTATGAGCGTTAGCGCAAATCGCAAAGTGCATTAGAAAGTTCGCGTAAGTTCAGTAAGAAATACTTCGTATTTTTTAGCGCTCAGGTCAATGGTTTGACCTCCAGAGGTCAAATTAGGTCAAGATCAGCTATTTTCACTCAAATATGCAATGCTTAAGCAAACTGGGCATAACTCTTGTTCCATTAGAGCTATTGAGATGTGGTAAAGTACATTGGATAGGAAAATGTCAGATCTTTTCCCGCTATGTTGAACGTAATGACCTCCCGCCAGTGGTTTGACCTCGAGAGGCACCTCGTGACCTAAGATGACCTGAGGTCACGAAAGGTCAGAAAGTGACCTTGTTGTATATCAAACGAAAGGCCGTGACGAGACATACACGATGGTGTTTGATTCAGCGCTCTATCTTATTTAGGTCAAAAGTTATTGTCAAAATACTGTTTTTGACCCCAGGTGACCTTGGATGACCTTGGAGAGATCAAAGGGCAAGTATGGCCCCTGGAATCCGTGAAAGGGTGTCCAAGAACGCTTTTCTGATGAAGCCGAGCATTTTCAATCGTTTTTGTGAATTTTAGACCATAAGACAGCTTTTCTCCATGCTTTGTCAATGGGAGAAGTCACCTCGTGACATGACCTCAGGTCACGAAATCGAAAATCCGATAACACTTATAGACCTGGAGGGCAAGTGTAGGAAGTTTCAAATCTATTTATTTCGAAATGTAGCTCTTACAGAGCTCTAAAGTTGAAGTGAGGTGACCTTGGTTGACCTCGCCTGGTGACCTGACCTTGGTGGACCCGGGGTAAAAATTTTCAAGGATGGTGGGAAAATAATGCAGTAAGAGGTAGAGTCCTCAACCGGGGTGCTGCGTTTCTTCGTTTTTCTGCTATCCCGGAAAAACCTTAGAGGGGGCCATCCATGCTCCCCCGGTGGGGCGAGGGTTAACATAGTCAAAATGCACATCAATGGACTCGCAATAACATTATAAACGTAATTGTATCAAAATAAAGACTTTATCGTCATTTCCTGCAACGTTATGGACCCAAGTCTGAGAATCAGCTTAATTAGCCCAGATGACCCCTCAGAGTAACAGGTAAGCAATTACAACATGAACCTAGAAAGAGGCCCAAAATACTATGATTTAGAGAATATGAAGGTATTCTCAGCTGTATCTGCACAAATACAGCCCAATTTCTGTTTTCCCAATGTATTTCCAAAGGAGGTCATGATCGGTACCTGACATTAGGTGATCGATTTGAAAAATTCCGGAAACATTTGTTGTTCTTGGTGGGCCAATCACGTGGTATAAGTTTCAATTCAATAGATTCACCCTTTTCTCACTTATGCCACCTTAAACATTTTTGGAGGTGAGGTCACTTGACCTGCACTAGTAACATGACCTGAGATGACCCAACCTTAAAATTTTGGGGAAAGATGCGGAATTGATAAAAAATAAGGTTTGTCAAGTACGGCGGCGCTTAGCGCCGCCGTTTTTCATGCCGCCAGTAAAAAAACAGAAGTGTGTTCAAACCCCCACAAGTTTGAATTATTATTACGAGTTGATTGATATTAACTATACATATTAACTAACAACAACTAACTAACATATTAACTATGTTAGGTCAGACGACGACTTTGACCAGACCTTAGGACAGGTCATTATATTTTTATAGAGTATGGCAATAACATGCATTATTTAATTAGACGTAACGAGAGGAAGCGAGTGGTGCCTAAAAGCATACCTTAACCATTGTAACGGTGGCGGGTACGAGCCACCTTCACCCTGGAGAGGGGTCAAAAAGACCCCCACGATCTCAAAAACTAAGTGGGCTAGAAAAACGCAAAACAGCAATCGAAAGCTCTTCAAAAATTATATCAAAAATGCTTAGGCCATTTTTCTCGTCAGGTCAATATCAAGGTCACCAGAGGCCAAAATAGGTCAAAATCGCTAATATGAGGTGTACTAAGAAAACCTCATTTTCTTAGAAATCACAAATAGCTAAAAACACTTTTAAGAACACCATTCGAAAGCCCTGGAGTTTTTCTTTCATTAGAGTGGCAATTATTTTCGGGTCAGGTCAAAGACTAGAGAGTTGCAGGGCACTGAATATTGGGAATGTTCTTGGGAAGGTCCATAGCTGCCCATGCATACGGGCGTTTCCTTTTTCGCTAATAACTTCCAAACCAAGCAGGATACAGTCATCATTTCACTTGCAGTTACAATAAAAACACTTCCGGAACAAAATAAAAGTTCTGCCTTTGTTTATTCAAATGTATAGAAAAGAAAATGTTTATTTGACCTCAGGTGACATTTGAAAGGTCACAGGTCAAAATTGTTGGTATTCACTTCAGAAATGGGCTAAGAGCAAGTACTAACCGATATTTGAAGCTGATTCCATCCAAACTTCCTGAGAAAAGCTCATTTCGTGATTTCCCCCAGGCATTCGCACTGGGGAGGTCATGCTCTGTACATGACCTTAGGTAAACGATATAGAAAATCCCGGAATATATGTTGTAGCTTCTGGTGAGCCCACTATGTGGTATTAAGTTTCAACTTGATCGATTCGCCCTTTTTTAATTATGCAGTCTTAAGCACGTTTTTAGGTGAGATGTCTTCACCTGGCCTGGTGACCTGACTTGATATGACCGTGTGCTAAAATTTTCAGAAATATGCAAAAATGATAAAGACACAGCTAGAATAAGTTTTGCGGCGCTGCGCACCGCCGTTTTTTGGTCCCTTCGGAAAACCCCGCGGGAGGTCTAAAACGAACCCCACCCGGGCGAATGTTAACTCAACCCAGTCGGACGCTAAAGCCAAGAAACCCTTCTCTAACACTGGTCAACAAAATTTAACTTTTGTCATGGATCCAATATAAAATAGTCCGTTTCTAGGGTAATTTGTGGCGCTGAACACGAATCTTGCAGCAGTAATACCGTATCAGATCAGAATTTTGAGATCCAGTATGTATGTGTGTCGTCTTTGTGCAAGCCTTCTTGGCATCAGTGACATTGACGGTGCAAAACCCAAGAGGTCTAGGAAAATGAACGTTTGGGTGTTTGTGGAGGCTAGGGTATTCTACCTTAAACCCAATTTTCATTGACCTCGGTCAATATATTCAAGGTAAAACGAGGCCATATAGGTCAAATTCTGTATGTGCAGGGTAGCCATTGGGAAATACCGTGATTATGCGATGAGAAGCCGGATATGGAGAGAAAGTGGCCTAAAGTAACAGAGGAAAGGTTTGAGGCAATGTTCTCTGAAACTTTTAGGCCAAAGTCGTTCAAGGCCAATGACATTTGACGTCAAAATATTACATTTTTGCCTATAACGTGTGCTGCAACTAGTACTATGGCAACCGTCGGACGGAAAATAAGGTTTGACCTTGATCGATGACCTTTTTCTTGAACCTGCGACTTTGAGCTCAAGTTGGGTGACCTAGCGTATGACGTTATAGCATGATATACGTCATATTAGGCGGCATCATCCGACCAAAGGCACTAGGATCAATGACCTTGAAATGGTGGTATGACCTTGACCTGTGAATTTTTACTTAGACTCGACCTTCAAGGGAGGTGACTCTGACATAAAATCCTCATCATATAAGGTTGCGACGTCACCTCTCGGTCTACAATACCGGCGAGATTGTGCGACCGAGCGCAAACCTTGTTCAATGTACAATGTTTACGCACTTGAATGCGAGGTAGTCCTTCGTTGCAATAAATTCACATGTATATTGAAAAGCTCGTTGTCTGGGTGCAGATAATCCGGATTCTCGACATCCTTGATCTATATTTTTCCACAAAAGGCTAGGCTGATGACAGTGTGTGGAAAGTGTAGGGGCTATACAACAGGTAAGCTCTGGAGAAGAAACCAGGTCCGATGGCAAAAAACGGTTACTATATTTGAAATCAGCGGTATCGAAATAGGCAGAAACAGGTGGTCACGTGCCGGATCCACTTTGGCTGTTGACTAGTGTAATCTGACACTTTCTTTTGCCTGTCATGACCTCAATTTTGACTTAGCTACAAAGTGATCGAAATATCTTCTTCACATTCATTAGGGGTTATCTATCAGAAATCGTGTATTTTACTATGTCACTTGACAGCCGAGATGGGGAGGGTTGAAGCACGGCCCACTGGGCCGTAGGTGGCTCGGAGGCTGACTGGGGCGGTTGTGGACATGCGAGCATATCCATTCAGAGGGACAGCACGCGAGGTGACTTGGGACTGACTAAAAGGCTTATCCTGCATTGATCCCAAAACTGCCACGCCCCTTCCTCTTTCCCAACGTCACATAGCGTGACTCTGCCGCACGTTTCCAACTGATGCCGTGGCACACCCCATACACGAAGCGTGTGCCGCTGGGTAGCGGTAAGTTCACCCCAGCTATAAAAATGTTGCTGGCCTCCAGGTTTTCACCCAAACATCGAACAGACAGCTGTAGCCTAAGGCATAGCCACAGCGTACTTGTGACTGGTGAAGGGCTAGACTGTGCCGCAAGGCACCACCTGTGGTTATGCTGTACCGCAGTGCACATTACGCGTTTCCTGCCAGCCATACCGCCAAGCGGACGCGACCCAAACCAGCATTTGGCTGCACAACGTTTCCTGACGTTATGAAGTGGTGGGTCCGAATAAATGCCATTGTTACCTCAAATCCCCCGTCTATTGATACCCTTAGCTCCCGATTAACCCTCGCCCCACCGGGGGTCATCGATGGCCCCCCTAAGGTTTTTCCGGGATAGCAGAAAAACGAAGAGGCGCAGCACCGCGCTTGAGGGCTCTACCTCTCACTGCATCATTTTTCCCACCATCCCTGAAATTTTTACCCCAGGTCACCCAAGGTCAGGTCACCAGACGAGGTCAACCAAGGTCACCTCACTTCAACTTTAGAGCTCTGTAAGAGCTACATTTCGAAGTCGATGGATTTGAAACTTCCTACACTTTATGGCCCCTCCAGGGTCTACAAGGTGTATATCCGGGATTTTTCGATTTCGTGCCTGAGGTCAGGTCACGAGGTGACCTCTCCCATTGGAAAAGCATGGGGAAAAGCTATCTTACGGTCTAAAAGTCACAAAAGCGATTGAAAATGCTCAGCTTGATCAGAAAAGCGTTCCTGGACACCCTTTCACGGATTCCAGGGCCATATTTGCCCTTTGACCTCTCCAAGGTCATCCAAGGTCACCAGGGGTCAAAAACGGTATTCTAACAATAAATTTTGATCTAATTAAGTTAGAGCAATGAAACGAACACCAACGTGTTTGTCTTGTCACTGGCTTTCATTTGATATACGGCAAGGTCACTTTCTGACCTTTTGTGACTTCAGGTTATCTTTGGTCACGAGGTGACCTCTGGAGGTCAAACCACTGGCGGGAGGTCTTTACGTTTCGCATAGCGGAAAAAGAACTGAAAATTTCCTATCAAATATACTTTACCAGACCTCAATAGCTCTAATGGCATAAGATTTATGCCCAGTTTGCTTAAGCATTGCATATTTGAGTGAAAATAGCCGATCTTGACCTAATTTGACCTCTGTTGGTCAAACCATTGACCTGAGCACTAAAACATGAAAAGTAGTTTCTTACTAAATTCACGCGAGCTTTCTATTGCACTTTGCAGATTTGCGCTAACGCCCATATTTTCGGAGAGTTAGAGGGGTTATCGATGGCCCCCGGTGGGGCGAAGGTGGCGCTGGACCCCGGTGGGGCGCGGGTTAATAGCTATTTGTCATTGGGTCAATGGGCGGTATCACTGGTAAAGTAAAACAACATCTTGAATCAACTCAATATAGCATGATATTTGTTTGTATTACTTGACCTTTTCTGGCCGTAATGATCATTTCATAGAATAACCACACAAGCCACTTGGAACCGAGCTTGTAGATCTCTTCGCGAGCCAGGGTGTCCTGATTGGGTTAACGCTGGCGTGATATACAAGCCCTACAAACGTCCATGGGAGAAGCAAAATCCAGGGCGTCCTCACCCTCCCCCTCCCACCGGGATCTCCACCCATGCTTGGAAACATGCATTCTTTGTGTGGTCCCGTATCCTTTAACACACAATTCAATGTTTTTCCGACCGTTTCCCTACGCAGCTGTATTGGGGAGAAGTTGGCAGCACCATGCAGGATCAAATACTCCCCCGAGTCATAATAGGTTATTAGATTGAAACCAAGTGAGAGTTGGTTGGAAAGAATAAGCATAACGATATTTGAAGCTGGCTTCAACTTAAAAAAACAACTGTGCAGATATCCAATATAGGCCACCATCAGCAGGTGTCACTAACCTGATGTGACCTTGGTTGACCTCTGAACTACAAGGTATGACTTTTGCGTCAGGAAGAATATAAACACCTATTTAATTTAATTATCAAGTATATAACAAGATTCCCACACTGAGCATTAGACCGCATAGCAAGGCACAGGACGTCAATCAAGACAACGCTGATTGACTAGATCACTGGTACGTTAGGTCACTGATATTATCTTGGGCGTCCTCGAATGTTCACATAGTGACCAGTGTTTTATACTTTTAAAGTGAAATCTCCTTTTTCTATGCGATATGTGTGCATGCTTTATCACACTTTTATCCCAGTTTTAACCATCTAAAATTTGGCCCGACGTGGTATCTTCGAATGCGAGGAGGTGAAAAACAACCAACATGAAGCGGCCATTAGTCTAAGCTAGCATGCAAAAATAAACTTCAGCTTCCGATGTGTCATTAAATGTGTCAAAGCCGAATGCCATTAAAGTGATCGGGTATATGAATATATTTCCATAATATACCCACTCAATACCTCGTCTTTGATATCCAGAGCATTGTAGACTTCCTAGCCATCCTTATTTATGACGATCCCTCTTTAATTCCATGAAAATCGTTGAGACCTTGGGATACATGTAAGACTCATTAGTTTAACTGGAACCGGAAGAAGGCTTAGACAGGGTAGTTTCAGATAGTTTCAGGGATGGATCGGCACGGCTAAAGGAGTAAAAATTAGCGAGCATCAGAGGGCTGCTGAGAGATGCATTTATTCCCTCCTCCCTTGGGTCTCCCAGCCGATGCGACAAGTTGAGTGTTGGGACCGAGCTCACACATTGAATAACACAAATTTCGAAGGCGGTAATGGTTCAAACTTAATAAAAAACGAGAAACTGCCTTATGGAGAGGGAGACGCATAATTCAGTGGTACAGCGTTTGATCCCTGGGTTCCAGGTTCCAGGATCAACTGCTGACGGCTCCCGTCAACACCTGTAATCTGATTGCATTGATCATTCCCATAAAAAATAGATTTGATTATATCGTTTGGACTTATACATATGTTGGTGTATCGTTGGACAGAAACCGTTTCTATTATCTAATTAAGAAAAATATACACTGGCCTCAAGCCAACGAACTTCACTAAACATGACTGTGTGTTTATCTATTTTTTCATTCGTTTATTAATGTTTATGATCAACAAGTAAAAAACTAAGGAATAGCCCAAGTCAGTTAAGCTAAACAAGAACGTGGTATTTACAATGAAATGCTGAAAATAACACCCAAAGCTTTCCAGAGGCACGAAATAAAAGAGCATACTGATCTATAAACTCATCAGTCTTGGTGTCACTTAACCCGTGCCCCACCGGAGGTCCGGCGCCACCTTCGCCCCACCGGGGGTCATCGATGGCCCCCTCTAACTCCATAAATATGGGGATTAGCGCAAATCTGCAAAGTGCATTAGAAGGCTCGTGTGAATTCGGTCAGAAATTAATTTGGCATGTTTTAGTGCTGAGGTCAATGTTTTGACCTCCAGAGGTCAAGAAAGGTCACGATTGGCTATTTTCACTCAAATATGCAATGCTTAACCCCCACCGGGCCATCGATGCCCCTAAAGTTTTCAGGATAGCAGAAAAACGAGGCGCAGCACCACGGTAGGGCCTACCCCACGCATCATTTTCCATCATCCCGAATTTTACCCCGGGTCACCCAAGGTCAGGTCACCAGACGAGGTCAACCAAGGTCACCCACTTCAAATTTAGAGCTCTGTAAGAGCACATTTCAAAGTCGATCGATTGAAACTTCCCACCTTATGACCCCTCCAGGATCTACAAGGTGATATCCGGGATTTTCGATTCGTGCCCTGAGGTCAGGTCACGAGGCAACCTCTCCCGTTGAAAAGCATGGAAAAGCGTCATTGATATAAAAGCCACAAAATGATCAAAACCAGACTCCAGAACAGCGTTTTGGACACTTTACGGATCCCAGGGGTCATATTTGCCCTTGACTTTTCAAGGTCATCCAAGGTCGCCAGAGGTCAAAACAGTATTTTGACAATAACGTTTGACCTAATTAAGCTAGAGCGGTGAAACAAAACCATCGTGTTGTCTTGTCACTGGCTTTCATTTGATATACGGCAAGGTCACTTTTGACCTTCGGACCTCAGGTCATATAGGTCACGAGGTGACCTCTGGAGGTCAAACCACTGGCAGGAGGTCTTTACGTCCACATAGCGGAAAAGTACTGGCAATTGCTATCAAATGTACTTACCAGGCCTAAATAGCCTAATGACATAAGAGTTATGCCCAGTTTGCTTAATCATTGCATATTTGGTGAAAATAGCCGATCTTGACCTAATTGACCTCTGGAGGTCAAACCATTGACCTGAGCACTAAAACATGCAAGTAATTCTACTGAATTCACGCGAGCTTTCATTGCACTTTGCAGATTTGCGCTAACGTCCATATTTTCGGAGTTAGAGGGGGCCATCGATGGCCCCCGGTGGGCGAAGGTGGCGCCGGACCCCGGTGGGGCGCGGGTTAAGAAAACTGGGCATAGCTCCTATGCCATTAGAGCTAATGAGATCTGGTAAAGTAAATTTGATAGGAAATTGCCAGATCTTTTTCCGCTATGTGAAACGTAAAGACCTCTTGCCAGTGGTTTGAACCCCAGAGGTCACCTCGTGACCTAATATGACCTGAGGTCACGAAAGGTCAGAAAGTGACTTTGGCTGTAAATCAAATGAAAGCCAGTGACAAGACAAACACGATGGTGTTTGTTTCAGCGTTCTAGCTTAATTAGGTCAAAATGTATTGTCAAAATACTGTTTTTGACCCCTGGTGACCTTGGATGACCTTGGAAAAATCAAAGGGAAAATATGACCCCTGGGATCCGTGAAAGGGTGTCCAAAAACGCTGTTCTGAGCAGTCTGAGTATTTGCAACCATTTTTGTGGCTTTTAGATCATGAGACAGCTTTTCCCCATGCTTTTCCAATGGGAGAGGTCGCCTCGTGACCTGACCTCAGGTCACGAAATCGAAAAATCCCGGATATACACGTTGCAGAACCTAGTAGGGTCATGAAGTGTAGCAAGTTTCAAATCGATCGACAAAGAAATTTAGCTCTTATAGAGCTTCAAAGTTGAAGTGAGGTGACCTTGGTTGACCTCGCCTGGTGACCTGACCTTGAGTGACTTGGGGTAAAAATTTTCAGGGATGGTGGGAAAATGAGGAGGTGATAGATGAGCCCTCAACCGCGGTGCTGCATTTCGTCGTTTTTCTGATATCTCGAAAAAGGCCTTAGGGGGGCCATCGATGGCCCCGGTGGGGCGAGGATTAACGCTCGTGATATCAACACAAATGACCAGGAAATACATATTTTAAGTCACAAATAATCTAAGAAATGTATAGAAAACACACACTAAAAACCGAGTTAAGAATGTCCTTAAACATAAAACACCAGACGAGCATTAAAATAGATCCTACTTGTCATTGTATAAGTACGAATAGGAACATCACGGTTCACCGTTTCAAGGCAGCTACAGGGAACCTTCAGTATGCTCATTTGAGAGCACCATCATGTTTTAATATCATTATATCACCATATATCCGTTGTATAAATACCTTGCGGTGGGAATCTCTTAGAATATAGCCGTTTTAGAATGCGATAATAGTCTAGAACCACATAATAAAATTGGCTGAAATGGCGCTAACAGGCATGCTTGGCGTTAACATGCATGCTTAGCAAACCGGTACCGGCTGATCGTGAACTGATCCAACAAGTCGGATGTCTTTGAACTGTCCCGACACACTAGCCCACATACGCGCAGCCTTCGCAAGGTCGACGCGCCAATCAAGTGAAGGTGATGGTCCACCGGCCGCGCTCGTGCACCGCACAGTGGGTAAGCATGGAGTGGAGAGCGGTCAGTACGACTGGGTGTGGTAAGCGCTTCACGGTATCCACACAGAGACCACGAAATCGATGAGAAGCCGCAGACAGCGGAACCAGAAGCAAACCAGATTACTACTAGATCCATTCACTGCGCGATGAAGAGAGCGAGATACACTTCCAGCACTGAAGATGCTTTGATAACTGCTAATAGTAACTCATTAAGCCCGGCAGAGACTGAGCTGTATCAAATTATCAAGTTTAAAGGGAATGTGGCACCTTTATAACGTGATTTTGACTGAGATAGCCAAGTTGCAAAGCAAGTCGGAAAACCCAGTACTGTATACATCATTTGTCTTGGGACTCGATATTTCCGTAGAAAAAAGCTAAAACCTACCCGAAATGTACCTCTCATGTACCTCTCGCCAGGCGGCCACTGTTGTGAGCTGCTGGCGTGACGACATAGGCTGACGTCACGATGAGCATCAGCCAATCGAAGCCCTTGAAGCGTTTCGAGTATGGTAGTGGTTGCCAGATTATGACATCATCCACAGACAGATATTTATTTCTTTTCCTGGAGGAGTATTTTAATAATAAAGATATTGAGCTCATTGTACATTTTGCTGAGAATTCACGAGTGGTTTCATTATTTTCGGCTAAAAGTACGCCTAATTACACTAAATTCCAGGATTCGACCAAGGTGCCACATTATATTTAACTGCTTACGTCATATCCGGATATAATAAGTGAAGTCAGACTGGTTTTAATACAATTTATCGCTAATTAAAATTTTCGTTATCCTGTGCGGAAATCAAACACATCATATACAAGTGTCTGGGATAATTGCTATCTCTATTCCAGTGCCTGATAAGAGTCGGGCCCAGCACCTGAAAATATGGGGTCACAGCTCCAAATAGGAGTTCCCACCTACCACGTGAGGTTGGCTGCAACGGTCCGATCACAGAGGCCAACGATTCTGCTGACCAATTAGAGGGCCCTATTAGCGGCAAACGTTCTGTTGATACAGATCCTACGCGAAACACAGAGCCGGTCCTGCTGATTAGAAATTAAATAGGTCCACAGATGGTCCTATTGGTGGCAGATGGTCCTCCTGGCTTCAAAAGGTTCACACACATAGAAGGATCTACTAACCACAGAGTGTTTTACTTGTCAGAGAACCCTCTGTGTATTTCCCGACAAGGACAGCGGGCCCTTCCGACCGCAAATGACCTTGCTGGTCACAAAATGACGTGCTGACTGTACTCTTGACTCTTGACGGAAGATGGTCCGGAGCCTGCTTATAACACAGGGTCCCGATTCCTACAGAGGGGCCTGCTGGCTACCAAGATCAACCACAGGCAACAGAAAGGCATTGCCTTTGTGTACGTTACATGAATTTTATTCTCAAGAGGTTTCTCTTAGTCCTCCAGTAATTCATGGAGTGGGGAGACAGCCCCGGCACCACACTGTATTTGTGTGATATTTTCGGCTCAGTCAAGGGTTCTATTATCCTCATGTCGGCATCAGGGATGCATCGATGCCCCCTAAGGGTTTTTTCAGGGCAGCAGAAAAACGACGAAACGCAGGACCGCGGTTAAGGGCTCTATCTCTCCGCCCATCATTTTTACACCATTCCTGAAATTTTTTAACCCGGTTCACCCAAGGTCAGGTCACTAGTGATATCAACCAAGGTCACCTCACTTCAACTTTTGAGCTCTGAGAGCTACGTTTCTCTTTCGATCGATTTGAAACTTCCTACAGTTTATGACCCCGTCAGGGTCTACAATATGTATATCCGGGATTTTTGTATTTCGAGACCTAAGGTCAGGTCACAAGGTGACCTCTCCCATTGAAAAAAGCATGTCAAAAAGCTGTCTAATGATCTAAAAGTCACAAAAACAATTGCAAATGCTCGGCTTGCTCAGACATTGTTTGGACACCCTTTCACGGATCCCAGGGTTCATATTTGCCCTTTGACTTTTCCAACGTCATCCAAGGTCACCAGGGGTCAAAAACAGTATTTTGACAATACCTTTTGACCTAATTAAGCTAGAGCGTTGAAACAAACACCATCGTGTATGTCTTATCACTAGCTTTCATTTGATATACGGTAAGGTCACTTTCTGACCTTTGATGACCTTAGGTCATATGAGGCCACGGGGTGACCTCTGGAGGTCAAACCACTGGCAGAAGGTCATTACATTCCACATAACGGAGAAAGGTCTGGCATTTTTCTATCCATTTCTTTTTACCAGATCTCAATAGCTCTAATGGCGTAAGAGTTATGCACAGTTTTCTTAAAGGGAATGTGGCACCTTGGTCGAATCCTGTAATTTAGTGTTATTAGGCGTAATTTTAGTAAAGAATAATGAAACCACTCACGATTTCTCTGAAAAATGTACAATAAGCTCAATATTTGGTTTTAAAAATACTCCTCTAGAAAAATAAATAAATATCAGCCTGTGGATGATGTCACGATCTGGCAACCACTACCATACTTGAAACTCTTCAAGAGCTTCGATTGGCTGATGCTCATCGTGACGTCAGCATATGTCGTCACACCAGTAGCTCACAACAATGGCCGCCGGCGACGGGGGCTGGGGGGCTGGTGTCAGGTAGGTTTTAGCTTTTTTCTACGGAAATATCGAGTTCCAAGACAAATGAAATATGGCGTACCGGATTTTCCGACCTGCTTTACAAGCTGGCTATCTCAGTTAAAATCACGTCGTGCAGGTGCCACATTCCCTTTAACCTCGCCCGGGTGGGGGCTTTTAGACCCCCTCGGGTTTTTCCGAAGTGACCAAAAAACGGCGGCGCGCAGCGCCGCCAAACTTGGTCTAGCTGTTCCTTCATCATTTTTACATCTTTCCTGAAAATTTTGGCTCAAGGTCATATCAGGTCAGGTCACCAGGTCAGGTGAAGTGACCTCACCTCAAAAATACTTAGGACGGCATAACTAAAAGAAGGGTTAATCGATCAAGTTGAAACTCATACCACATCTTGGGCCCACCAGAGCTACAACATTTGTTCCGGGATTTTGATATTGGTGACTTAAGGTCATGTGCAGAGCATGACCTCCCCATTGACAATGCATGGAGAAAATCACGAAATGAGCTTTTCTCAGTAAGTATGGATGGA
Source organism: Lepas anatifera (assembly GCA_034440635.1). Taxonomy (NCBI): domain Eukaryota; kingdom Metazoa; phylum Arthropoda; class Thecostraca; family Lepadidae; genus Lepas; species Lepas anatifera. Next base: position 88,206 of record JAOTON010001308.1, on the reverse strand, counting down.
ATCAACTTCAAACATCGTTTGCGACTTGCTCTTAGCCCATTTCTGAAGCTGATACTAAAATTTTTGACTTGTGACCTTTAAAAGGTCACCTAAGGTCAAATAAGCATTTTCTGGTGTTTTCCTCTATAAATTTTGAACAAACTAAGATAGAGCTTTTATTTTGTCACCGAAGTGTTTGTATAGTCATTGGAAGTCAAATGATATACATCATGACTATACCAGGTCAAGTTGGGTCAGACCGTTGACCTGGGTCAGGTCAAATTCTTAAATTTGACCTGGCATAGCAATATCATATATCATTCGATTTGTATTGACGAAAGGATTGCAATGGTGCATAAACTATGGCTGTATCTTGTTTGGTTTGGAAGCTATTAGTGAAAAAGTAAACGCCCTTATGCATGGGTGGCTATAGACATTCCCAAGAATATGCCCAATATTCAGTGACCTGTAGCTCCCTAGGCTTTGACCTGACACGAAGATAAATGCCACTCTAACGAAAGAGCATCTCAAGAGCTTTCCAATCGTGTTAGAAAAATGTTTCTAGCTATGATAGTTTCTGAGATATAGGAGTTTTTCTTAGTACACCTCATATTAGCGATTTTGACCTATTTTGACCTCTGGTGACCTTGATATTGACCTGACAAGAAAAATGACCGAAGTATTTTCGATATCATTTTCGAAGAGCTTTCGATTGCCGTTTTGCGCTTTTTCTAGCTCTCTTAGTTTTTGAGATCGTGGGGGTCTTTTTAGCCCCCCCACCAGGGCGAAGGTGGCTCGTACCCGCCACCGGGGCAAGGGTTAAGCATTGCATATTTGAGTGAAAATAGCCTATCGCGACCTAACTTGACCTCTGGAGGTCAAACCATTGACCTGATCGCTTAAACATGCGAAGTAATTTCTGACTGAATTCAGACGAGCTTTCTAATGCACTTTGCAGATTTGCGCTAACCCCCATATTTTCGGAATTAGATGGGGGCCATCGATGCTCCCCGGTGGGGCGAAGGTGGCGTCGGACCCCCGGTGGGGCGCGGGTTAATATTGTAGTTTCCTGAATAAATAATTGTTGGAGCATAACGACGCACCAACTGCCAGGGTCATACGGCGTCGCCAACTCTCACCCTGTTGGAAGGGATTTTGGGGGATCAAAAGTTTCCTGAAACGTTCATTTATAGCATACTAAAGCGGATATTACTCAACGAATGAAACACTTGGACTTGAAAATCATGTTATAGAATAGGTTTGTCTTAATCTACCTAGCAGTTGACATATCCTGTTATTGCACAGCCTCTACCTGATGATACTGCGCGCCCTGTCCAGTCAGAAGACTTCGAACCACAGCAGCAGTGGGCGTGGCCGATACAGCGTCGTTTGCCCAGGGGCCGCGGGGGACCACTATATAACTGCAGTTGGCTGGCCATACAGCAGATCAGTTCATTCCCGGGCACACTCACAACACAATGAAGCTGGTGAGCCCCTCCAAGTATTATTTAGTATTGTTGCCGAGCAATGGACATCTGCAAATGAAAAGTTGCACCTGTTTTTAACCATTTATGGTAATCTTATCTAAATAATTGTTTTGGAGGAATATTTACGCTCCCATATCTAAATAAGGATAGAGCCACAAAAAACAAAAGCCTGAAAACATCGTGGATACTAATTTTGACCTTTCTGTTTCAGTTTGTCATCGCTGCCCTGGCCCTGGTGGCCGCCGCCGACCACCCCCGCCCCGCCTACCCAGCCCACCCCGCGCCCGCCCACCCCAGCTACAAGCCCATCGCCATCCTCGAGGAGGAGAACGTCCACCCGGGAGATGGCACCTACAGCTCCAGCTTCTCCACCGAGAACGGTATCTACCGGTCTGAGCAGGGCGCGCCCGTGGCCGGCTACGGCAAGGACGCCTACGGCGAGTCTCAGGACGGCTACCGCCAGGAGGGCTCCTGGAGCTACACCAACGGATATGACGAGGAGGTCAAGCTGACTTTCGTCGCCGACGAGAACGGCTACCAGCCGTCCAGCGATGTGCTGCCCACGCCCGTACCCACCGAGTACCCCACCCCCGAGGTCGATGGCTCCTACGTCGAGCCCGCCTACCACCCCGCCCCCAAGACTGGCTACCGGCAGTAAAGAGTGATCATGCTTTCACAATTTATGTCCAGAGTGTTTGAGTTTGTGTTTGTCCTATTTATTGTTTGAAAGAACTTTATGTGTGCTAAGAATACAAAACTATGTTTTTTTGTACAAAACCGTGTGTCATTTCTTTTACCGGAAAAACTAAACACGAACAATGAGGAGGGAAAAGGGCCAGGCCTCCAAGCAGCACGAAGGGGTTATCGAGAGAAGTACCCCATATGCCCAAAACGGTCCAGTTAAATACAAAACTTTGGAAGTGGCGCGAAATCAGCTCCAAATCGCAACGATGGCCTCCTTTCTTTACCATAAGTAGCCCGAAGTGAAGAGAGAGAGAGAGAGAGAGAGAGAGAGAGAGAGAGAGAGAGAGAGAGAGAGAGGGAGGGAGGGAGGGAGGGAGGGAGGGAGGGAGGGAGGGAGGGAGGGACGGAGGGAAGGAGAGAGAGAGAGAGAGAGAGAGGGGTCAGGTCAAATGAAGCGTGGTTTCCTTTGGTGGTACTTAAATATGTTACGAATCGGAGTGAACCAGCTTTAGTTCGGACCAGTCTGTAACAGCCGACTTATCACTAACCAGTAGCCACAGTGAACTCAGAATAGCAAGACGGGACAGGCTGTTTCTCCAGGTTGCCTTGGCCATTCATGGAAAGGCAGGCCTTATCCCTGCAAATCTCGGGCTCCAGCTCCATTCAGGAATCGCGAATTGTCAGATCAGGTTTCATTGGCTGCGCGCGCCCGGCCAGTAACACTCACACAGGGGACCAGGATTAGGCTGACCACAGAGGGTCGTATCGGTGACGGAAGACAATATACCGCCAGAGTTGGTTCTGTTGCTTTCTTTATCGGGCACTCAGAGGTGCAGAAACTTGCCAACTCGGCTACCGGAGTTTGTGACACATTTACGAAAATTGAGGTGCATAATTGTGACAAAATAGCGATCCTGACTGTATGGCTCAAGATCAAACCCCGTATTTTCGAAATAGAGAATGAAGCGTGTAGGGGAATATTTTAACTTAGCAGCTCTGTTCTTCAATTGCACAGCGTACCATTAGTAATACAATATTGGTACTGTGTTCAGTTTCTACTAAAACGAGGGACCCCCGCTGCAAAAAACCCATAAACCGCTGTCACAGTTGCCAGATTTTAACATGCAGCCCAATGGGGCTGATTGTTAGTAGTTTGCAGAAAGTTGTCGCCTAGATACCGGAAATGTGACAGTCAATTTTTTCAAGAAATCCACGATTGTGGGCATATTTAAGGCATTAACGATAACGCAGATACTTTATCAAGTACTTCTCTGTCCATTTTTTTCAGGTTAAATCAGATTTACAGTTTGAGTGTCTTCGATTTATTGGCCCCTATTTCTTCGAATTTAGTATTAAGTACGCCTAAAAGCTACTAATAAAAGTACTAAGTGAGTGAGAAAATAAACATAGCTGGGCAGCAATTCTACTTAAACTGCGCAACAGCGACAAGACAAGTTAGAAATGTTTATGTGATGTAGAGCCTGCCAAAAATTTAAACAGGCGGGAAGCCACTTATTTTGAGGGTATATTCATTAGGTATATTTAAGATAAGTGCAGTCTGAAACTAGCTAGAATAAATATTGCTGACCATGGCTAATCTAAGATGAATGTAGGCTATTGTAAGACTGATGCACTTTCCCATATCAAGCTTGGTTTTTCATTCCTTAGCCTGCTTGTGCCTTAGTTTATTTGTGCCCTAGATTGGTTAGATAGATTTGGAGCTGGAGGAAGTTGGGAGAGTTGGCGCCAGCAACAGGCTGGCAACAACAGTGATTCAGGTGAGTTTTCATGATCAAATTATCATATCAATATTGTACAGATAGCAAATTTGTGCTAATGCAGTCCTCCACAAAGTGTTAACACCTACACTGGAGAGGGGCCTGGAGCTAACGTGCACTGGAGGGGGCCGAGTAGACCCCCTTCTTATCTCAGAAAATCACAGCAAATCTCAGAAAGAAATAGACTTCGAAAAACGCTGGTTGGGGGTGTGTTGCTTACTACCAGTGGTGGTAAGCAACGCACAGGACCTGAACTGCATGGAGTTAAAGCAGGATTTTGACTACAACTGGATCTTTCTTTGGTATGTGAATTCCAATACCTCTGTACATATTAGGGCAATAGACATAATTTTACATCTATGCAGGCTAGTTGCCTCAGAGTTTTTACTGCAAAAAGGAATGGCCAAGCAGGTAATGATCGTGAGTGGGATGCAAATTTTAAGCATTTAATGTGTTTATAAAAGTGCTACCTAAGGTCCACTTTACCAACACATTTTAGGTAGACTCAAATACTATGTTGACATTGACATTTTTTCCCTTTTGTTGATAAGTGAGATAAAAGTTTAGTGGGAGGGGGGAGCTGTGGTTAGAGTTCCCAATTGTGTGTACATGTACGCTCCCATTAATAGGTATGTTCCTAATAATGACTATTTTCATGATAATTGCTACATGTAATCATGTGGAAAAGTACCATAATTGGAAACACTCCTTTCAAAAATGCAAACTTCCTAAAAGGAAATGCATGTCATTGGGGGAAACTGCAGTCAGAGTTGTCAATAATAGTTATGACCCCTATACTGGAAAAAATGACCCATAATTGGAAATTTTCCTTCCAAAAACAAAAAGATGATCTATAAATGAAAACTTACTACTTTCATGCTGTAATGGTTTGGTGCTAGAACCTTGTCTGCTGCAAAAAGTAAGGGACAGGTAGAGGACATTCAGCTATTGGAAATAGTATTCAAGTATACAATTATTATTTCCAGCTCTGTGTGACAGAGGAGGCATACGTCACATTGAGTTTGTGACAGCCAGCATACTTTCTGCACCTCTGCGGGCACTGTTGTTTACTGCTTTACGCAACAAACTTAGTTAAGAACGGCCCTCAGCAAAAGGCAAACTTTCCCTTGCCAAAAGGGAATAACTCTTTTGACATTCATAACACGAAGGTAACTGGTCCTCTGAAGTGGATTTTCCACTCCTGCAGAACGGAAAATCCTTAGGATTAGGGATCAGCGAGAGGAGGTAGGAGCCAAAAAGGGTGTCTAATTTGTATGAAAAATAGTCCCAGTGGTGCCCAATTTACAAAGGCCCGCGTGGACAACAGACGCCTCAATTTCGGATCCCAGCTTCGGATGGTCCTGCTGGTTACAGAAAGGTCCGCAAGTTATCCCTATGTTATCCCTATGACGGGCATATTTTGACCTTTCGTGACCTTAAATGTGACCTGACAAAAATGGTTCAAATGTTTTCGATGGAGAAGTAGACGGGTAGCCCAACGCCGCTTACCGTTTTTTGCTACCTACCGTGGTTCTCGAGATCTTAGGGGGGTCGGGTACCCGCCCCCCCGTCAATGCAAAGGTGGCTCAGACCCCCGTCAATGCGCGTGTTAAAGTGATTGAGTGGGAGGTGGGCCTGGGAGAGCTACTTTATTCTTTAACTTTTGTGATTTTTTAGTCCGTTCTGCTGCAGATATTGTAGTTTTGGTTTAAGAAATCACAACGTTTTCTGCAAAATTGATTAATACCCTATCGAAGTGAAAATTGCTGCACAAAAGAAGCAAACACCAAGCTTGAACATTTTGCTGTCATAGTTTTGCCTGCATCTATTTCCCCAATAAATTCAGATACCATTTTATTCTGCAATCTACATGATGACATTGAGCGCCCTGTCTATCAATAAATGACAGCGGCAGTGGGCGTGGCGTGCGCGCCGTCGTTTGCCTCGAGGCCGCGGGGACCACTATATAATCACGACCGGCTGATCACACAGCATCAGTTCGTTACCAGACCCACTCATAACACAATGAATCTGGTGAGTCAAAACTAATTTCACATGGTGTCTACCATGATATATCCGCAAATGAGAAGTTGTATCTGTATTTCAACCAGTTGCAGGATTCTGAATTGTAGCACTGTTATTTTGAAAGTTTTCAACGGCCCATGTCAAAATAATGATACAAGGACGAGAATAAACTAAACTTTGAAATCATTGTGGGAACTGATTTTGACCTGTGTGATCGCCGCCCTGGCCCTGGTGGCCGCCGCCGACCACCCCCGCCCCGCCTACCCAGCCCACCCCGCGCCCGCCCACCCCAGCTACAAGACCATCGCCATCCTCGAGGAGGAGAACGTCCACCCCGGCGACGGCACCTACAGCTCTAGCTTCTCCACCGAGAACGGTATCTACCGGTCTGAGCAGGGCGCGCCCGTGGCCGGCTACGGCAAGGACGCCTACGGCGAGTCTCAGGACGGCTACCGCCAGGAGGGCTCCTGGAGCTACACCAACGGATATGACGAGGAGGTCAAGCTGACTTTCGTCGCCGACGAGAACGGCTACCAGCCGTCCAGCGATGTGCTGCCCACGCCCGTGCCCACCGAGTACCCCACCCCCGAGGTCGATGGCTCCTACGTCGAGCCCGCCTACCACCCCGCCCCCAAGTCTGGCTACGGGCAGTGATGAGTGATTGAGCACTTCTCAAAATATTTATCAAGGGTGTTTTGTGTGGCATTTCTTGTCCTATTTATTGCAAGTTGCATGTGATAAAGACGCTGAATAAATACAAAACATGTTCTGTCTGACGATTGTTTCAAACTCTGCGCTTGTTTGTTTGACTCTACTCTTGAGTCAAGAGTCTCCCAAAAATCTAGCCTCTTCCGATTGTTGATGCTGGAAAATAATCTGATATGTGGATCATTCTGACAACTATGTGCTTGAAGATATTCCGCTAATTCGTGCAATAGACCATTCTTCCAGCTTAGGAGATCGCATAAAATGATCAACTGTTTCCTATAAACACAGTGATTCAGACCCATTCATGTTCTGATAATCTGATCCCCCTATCCGACTTGCGTGTTGAGCTTTTAGAGTTTTGGGTGCCCGCTCAGGGCTCTGTCCGTGCAGAGCTCTGGACGGGTCACGTGACCTGTCTGGGTCGGCCATGCTGTGGACCGGCCCGCCAGTTGTATTCCGGGAGAACAATAAACCACATCGGACCTAACATAGAGCACTTTCCTAAACCATGGCTATGGCCAGAGCTAAGCAGGATAATCTAACACCGTGCAAATAATTCTTGATTACTCAGTGACCTATTAGTATGCGAGAAAATTATGCATGTATAAATCCAAGAGGCATAAATACGCACCAAAAAATGTCAACGTTTCAGACTTTGCAAGAATGGTTTGAAAGTTAACACGTGCAGCTAGGGGAATGGGTCCTAAGATGGCCCCACCTATTTTTCCCCAAGTGCCCGGAAAAAATTGCAGCCAGAAAAGGTTACTTGGCAAAAAAATGAGCCAATTTATGAGTGTGCCGATTGGCGAAATAATTTAGAAAATTGGTACAACATTTTTTTTGGAGTTATGAAGTTTCAAAGACGCCAACCCCGTGGCACAGCTGACAAAGGTGCCATACTTGGGCATGCAAGGCCCCTCGATCAAGGTTGACCTATGGCAGCATTTTCAGCGACCGCCTCCTACCCATGAAATAGCGGTACACTGGGGAGTGCGCGTCGCAGCAGTGGAATCAACACCGTGCCAGCCGGCGTCTCTGTTTGTGGGTGCACGGGCCTGATTGGCCTTAAAAGTGGTGCACCGGTCTGGTCTCCCGCCCGCGGCCCTCATGTGAGGGCTCGGCCTGTACCGGGCGCCGCGGATTGGGGAGACCGGAGCAGCCTATGGCCCGCCAAGTGCGGTGCCGCTGTCCCGTAAGGGTGCCGGCAAATGGAAAATTCCGCTCTGTACATAGTGTGAGTGCGTTCTATGAATGAGACTAGCAACTCACACAAAATGTTCCCGGGAAAGGGAAAGCAAAAATATTAAGAAATCGAAGTTTCAAAGTCAGACCTATATTATTAGACTGTCGCCATCGTGAGGTCGAACGAGTTCGCCTACAATGTAGACCGCGGGGTGGCGTAATAACTTCATATTTATAAGGGTAATATGCCAAGGTCACCTCACATTACAGTGAAGCTCAAGTTCAAAGCTCACAGGTCAAGATGATACAAACATTTTCAAGGTTATTTGCTCCAGTGGTCCAGTCAGACGGCATTAGCCATCATGACATATGGTGCGCTATGACGTCTTAGTTAACCCGCTCGCCGATGGGCCTCCGAGCCACCTTCGCCCTGGTGGGGGGGTGTTTGAACACACCCCCTCGAACTCGGCTCCTGTGCGGGATAGCGAAAAACGCAAAGATTTGTTGGATATCTCATACAAAATTATCTAGAAACTATATCGGGCAAGTTTTTGGCTCGGGTCAATATTAAGGTCATGACAGGTCAAAGAAGGTTGCATTTTAGAGTAGTGTTTGGGCTTTAGCATCTGACAGAGTTAAGTTAGAATCATGTTTTAGGCACCATTCGCTTCCTCTTTTCACGGAAAATCAAATGATGTATAATATGACTATGCTAAGTCAAAACACAAAAGTGACCTGACCTCAGGTCAGATCAAGGTCACTTTCCAGCCTAGCATAGTCAATATGCATATCAATCCAACTCACAATAGCAATCCAAACGTAATGGTATCAAAATAAAAGCTGCATCATCATTGTCTTCGAAGTTATCGAACCAAGCCTGAAAACTGCTTAACCCTTGGCCCGAAGGCGGGTAGGAGCCACCTTCGCCCTGGTGGGGGCTAAAAAAGACTACCACGATCTCAAAAACTAAGAGGGCTAGAAAAAGCGCAAAACGGCAATCGAAAGCTCTTAAAAAATTATATCGAAATTAATTTGGTCATTTTTCTCGTCAGGTCAATATCAAGGTCACCAGAGGTCAAAATAGGTCAAAATCGCTAATATGAGGTGTACAAAGAAAACCTCATACATCTCAAAAAATATGATAGCTAGAAACATTTTCCAACACCATTCGAAAGCTCTTTAGTTGCTCTTTCATTGCAGTGGCATTCATTTTCGTCTCAGGTTAAAGCCTAGGGAGCTACAGGTCACTGAATATTAGAAATGTCCATAGCCACCCATGCATAAGGGTGTTTCCTTTCTCGTTAATAAATTCGAAACCAAGCAAGATACAGCCAACGTTGATGCACCATTGCAATCGTCTCGTCAATACAAATCGAATGATATATGCTATTGTTATGTCAGGTCAAATTTGAAAATTTGACCTGGCCCAGGTCAAAGGTTTGACACAACTTGACCTGGTATAGTCATGATGTATATCATTTGACTTGCAGTGACTATACAAACACTTTGGTGATAACATAAAAGTTTTATCTTTGTTTATTCAAAATTTATAGAGTAAAACACCAAAAAATGCTTATTTCACCCAAGGTGACCTTTCAAAGGTCAGAAACCAAACTTATTTACATTAACTTCAGAAATGAGATAAGAGCAAGCCGTAACCAATGTTTGAAGTTGATTCAATCCATACTTACTGAGAAAAGCTCATTTCGTGATTTTCCCCATGTATTTACAATGGGGAGGTCATGCTCTGCACATGACCTTAGGAAAGTCCCGGAACATATGTTGTAGCTCCTGGTGGGCCCAATATGTGATATGAGTGTTAACTTCATCAATTAACCCGCCTTTTAGTTATGCAGTCCTAAGTATTTTTTGAGGTGAGGTCACATCACCTGGCCTGGTGACCTGACCTGATGACCTTGAGCTAAAATTTTTAGGAAAGATGTAAAAATGATGAAGAAACAGCTAGACCGAGTTTGGCGGCGCTGCATGCCGCCGTTTTTTTGGTCACTTCGGAAAAACCCGAGGGGGGTCTAAAAGATCCCCCACCCGAGCGAAGGTTAAGTAGCTCCAAATGACCTCTCAGAGGTCACAGGTCGAAAATTGCATCATGAACCTGGAAAGGGGCCGAAGATGCTACGATCTGGAGAATACGAAAGGATTATCAGTTGTATCTACACAAATAATGCCCAATTCCTATTTTCCCCATATATTTCCGATGGAGAGGTCATGATCCGTAGTTGACTTTAGGTCATCAATATTACAAATCCCCGAATAAATTTTGTAGCACTCGGTGAGGCCATTGGGTGGTAAAGGTCTCAATCTGATGCATTTACCTATTTCTTACTTATGACAGCTTAAACATGTTTGGAGGTGAGGTCACTTGACCTGTACTGGTGACCTGAGATGACCCAACCTTAAAATTTTGAGGTAAGTTGCGAAATTAACCAAAGATAATGTGTAACAAGTACGGCAGCGCTTCACACCGCCGTTTTTTCGTGCCGCCGGAAAAACCCAAGATTTTTTTGATAAGCACCCCTTACCGGGGCGAGGGTTAAGTCTACTCAATGTCAAAGCCAATATCCACGGTCAAAGTTAAATGTATGTTTCAAGCTTAAGCCCTCATTTCCCGCCAAAGGATTTTATAGTGTCAGATATATTGAGCGTTAAAGGGAATGTGGCACCTTCACAACGTGATTTTAGCTGAGATAGCCAAGTTGTAAAGCAGGTCGGAAAACCCAGTACTCCATATTTCATTTGACTTGGAACTCGATATTTCCGTAGAAAAAGCTAAAACCTACCTGACACCAGCCCCCCTCAGCCCCCGTCGCCGGCGGCCATTGTTGTGAGCTACTGGTGTGACGACATATGCTGACGTCACGATGAGCATCAGCCAATCGAAGCCCTTGAAGCGTTTCAAGTATGGTAGTAGTTGCCAGATCGTGACATCATCCACAGACAGATATTTATTTCTTTTTCTAGAGGAGTATTTTTAAAAACCAAATATTGAGCTTATTGTACATTTTCAGAGAAATCATGAGTGGTTTCATTATTTTTGACTAAAAGTACGCCTAATTACACTAAATTCCAGGATTCGACCAAGGTGCCACATTCCCTTTAATGGGAATATGCCATATTGTTATGTCATAGGCAGTGGCCCTGAATGAGCCTGACCCCAAGATTTCAGAGAATATTGTGTGGGAGTTTAACTTTTTTACTATTAGTGTGCTTCCAGTTTTTTCCGCATAATCACGAAGTTTCCAATATGTATCCAGCACAACCCCTATTTGATCTTTTAACTATCAACCTAAGTCAATAAAGCTGCGCTTTAATGCGGACCGCCGTCGCCGCCACACACCACTAAGTGGGCGTTTTTTCTAACTGTCTTGGTTTTCGAGATCTCAGGGGATAGGCTAGTTATCACGCCATCCCTCCACTGCGCCTTCACGCCAGACGCCTCTCCACTGCGCGTGTTAAACGGAAAAAGACCAAACACGGGAATACATGAATGGGGTTGACTAAAAAAGGCACCACTCTATTCACACAGATTAAAATTATTTCCCAATTGGTGCAATTCAGAACCAATAGTCGCAAGCATCCTAGCAGAAGGAATTAGTCAATTCGACCGCAGCAAAGATTCTTGAGCAGCATAATGTCGCGTTAGTTGCAATTCTCTCCGGCATGCCTTGCAGCTTGATGTTTGACGAAGGGTTTGACACAAATTGGTTTGTTAAGCATGGTGAAGGAAAATAATTTTGAACCAGGGCGAATCTCGATTGGCATCCACTTAGCTCTGACGATGAGAAAGTTTATAGTTTTGGGAGTTTCTAAGATGTTCTCTGGCCTCTCCCCTCGAATCCGGAAAGGTAAAAAACACTGTAGATTATATATTCTTCAGATTATAAATATAATCAGAAGATTATATTTGTAAGAATATAAATATAATCAGAATATATTATAAATATAATCAGAAGATTATATTTATAAGAATATATAATCTTCAGTGTTTTTACATTTCCGGATTCGAGGGAGAGGCCAGGGAACATCTTAGCAACTTATCATCATGCTCCTCGCCGCAGCACTTCAAAACTTATCAACGTTTTGGGAGTTTGTCACAAATCATTTTAGCTCGTTATTCGCCGGTGTTCCTGCATGACGCATCTCGCTGGGGGGCTTATTTTCCCCTATCTAAATCATTTTCTTAAAGAGCTAAAAATATTAATGGCGGCGTTTGAAGGCTCCTGATGATACGAAGAGACAATATACAAATCTATTTCGGTCAGGTCAACAATGACGTCACCACAGGTAAAGCAGTTTCCATAGCATTACAACAGGGGACTGCAGATTTTCCCATGTAAGTTATTCCTGCGCAGTGCTAGAGAAAATGTTCAAACATCAATGGAATCCTCCATCTTGAAAAGTCAGACCATGTATAAATTGATCATACTTGTTGATAATTGATCACATTTGGTCATAGAATTGATCATAATTGACCATACATACTGAACTTATGGACCCGGAGTAAAAAAAAATTCTGGGCTTGGGGGAAAAGGATGGGGTGAGAGATAGAGCTCTCAAACGCGGTGCTGCGCCTCGTCGTTTTTCTAATAAAAATAAAACCTTAGGGGGCCATCGATGCCCCCTGCCCCCACCCGGTGGGACCAGTGTTAGGGCAAATCTATTACACGTGTTAAACTGGTTACGCAAAAGGATAACACATATGGATCCTAAAAGCACCATGCATATTTTCTGTAACTTTTGTTTCCGAAAACTGGAAAATAGTTTCCACTACCTGCAGACGAGTTACTGGCCACATTTGATATCCTGACACAGGCAGATCGTTCACTGTGATAAACAAATATTTTCTAAGACAGATAACTCTAATGTCAACGGAGCTTTAACTGCATCATATAAATATAAATATATATATATATATATATATATATATATATATATAGATATTCAAACACGTGCATAGGGTTCTCATAACTCTTACTCAAATACCAATTGGAATGTGACCCAGGCGGCCCTGCTTCGATGACCCACATCGGCGAAGGACAGTAGAACTTACCGCACCAATAAAATCCACGCACATGTGACCGTCAACAGTTTTGCTGCGCTCACAAGGAAAACTCCACCAGGACCAGTTTCAGAGGCTACAGCCGATTCCAGATTTTACGGAAAACAGATAATGTAGTGCAATGCATAATGGAAACTTAACATCTTATTAATATTATTTTTCCAAAAAGTGTAGAAATGATTGCACAAGTGAAATAGAAAGCACTGATAACAAAGTTTTACACTAAGTCAGAAAAAACAATTCTCTAAAATTCCTCTGGCGACAACATATTGCAGGAAATATACAGCACATTATCATGATACACAAAATCATAACGTTAATGATATAGTAAATATAGTATAGTATATAAAATATATTGTGATCTCATCTGGACATGTTGATGTGGTGCTTTTAATGCTTAGATGCTTTCACAAATTTTATACCGCTTTCCAAGGTGCACTGCTAGAAAAATATGTAACCGACTCCGGAAATTGTTTGGAAAAAATATAAAAGAGCACCACACTGCACTGTCTCTCATATCCCATTTACAGCAAGGTTGAATACAATTCTGAATGCATAATAGACAAATTTAACTAAAAAAACTGAATCAGCAATTTTGGTAAGACGGGCTATTTCCTCTACTCCTTCACTCGGGTCGGGGTCAATTTAATCCTCTTTTGCAAGGTAGCCGGAGACAAAGAGTTAAATTGCGAAGGAAGTCTACATTTTCCTCAACATTCTACATTTTCCTCAACAACAGTTTGAGTCACCTCAGGTCAGGTCACCTCGCTGGGATATATGGGCTCACCGAAAAAAGCTGAAAGAAAAATAAGCTGTTTCTATGATATTTAAAAAATCTTTTACAGCCCATTTTTGCTATGACAATTACAAAGTTTGTCAATTACAAATTCGAATGTTCAGAAGGTTTGGTACCATGGTTCTTCCTTACGCAGGTAACTTTTTAAGCAGCAGAGTGCGCATGTAACTTCTATTGCCTTAATGCCTAGCCATATGAATTTTTGGGGGAATTTTAAACGACGTTTATTTTAAATGGTACAAGTCAGATCAATTAGCTATTATAGCATTCTTAGTTCTTGGCTCACTCTCCAGAATCATGCTGCATAGAAAATTTTGATTTGTTTTCCTGTGACATCTGCAATAAATATATGGGGTCATTTTAGCAAAAGAGTCCCCCCACCTGGGCGATGGGAGATTGTCAGTGCTTACTTTTTATCGCCTGGTCAGATTTAAGATTATGATTATTTTGATCAAATAAGATTATGTTGTTCAAATAATTGTAGAAAGCACCAATAGTATCATTCATGCCTTGAAACATAGTAATGTTTTCCGAACTGACTGCCCACGGGTGAGAAGCTCCGCCGCGCCGCCCCGCCTCGGGCGGGTGCGCTCTCCGGCCTCATGACCTATCGCCGCGCTTCGCCTGACCGACGGCCGGCGCTCTACCGAACCAACCGCCCTTAAGCCATGCCGCCGCTGCAATCTGCCGCGATCATCGCCCGCCGACGCGCCCTGCTGCCTCGTAGCTCGACAAACTGGTTGCGTGATGGTTTGGCGATTACCTAGTTGAGGTTTTACTACGTGCATGATTGTGTCTTATTTTAACTTGGCTGTGCATGTGTATTGTTATAATTCGATTGCGATACGCTTTGCCAGTGCTATTTTAGCACCGACGTGCACCGCGCCGATGTCCCCGGCGTTATTTAGGGGCCCCGCGCTGGGGGTATCATGGTTGCGCGTTTTGGTGCGTGTATGTTTGATGTTCTGCTTACTGCGAATATACTGTATGGATGGATGGAACTGGACCGTGTGCCAAGGTGCATTTGGAGCTCAGAAATAAATATAAATGCTAAATTGCGATCCCGACTCTTGTTCTAGTACCGGACTGAAAAGAGTATTTCACAAGTATATAGCCTTGTGGCCGTTGGGAAAGTTATCTCATAGTGCGTGTGTGTTTATGTGTGAAGTGAAGTGGCTGTGGATATGTACTGCCATGGTATGTATGAAATAAAAAATATATTATTTTTATTACTATACATTTTCAGCTGGTGATTTGTTTAGACATTGCGTCTTTGCATTAGCTGGATTTCCTTCGCCAGCAAAACGCTTTTCTATTATGTTGACGACCTAAAAAATGAGGTAGATGTGATTCGCTAAGCTTTTGTATTTTCAATATAGTATGCTTGGCTCGTTAAGGGCAGTGAATATTATAAGTGGAAGGTACGTACCATAAACATGGAAAATTCGCATCTACCGTATATGGCTGTCCCACCCCATCCACCGTCTATGCCCTCCTCTTTGCAGTCCATCCTCTAAGAAAATAGGTGATTGGCGTGACCACGGCAGAAATATCTGTAAGTTTAAGCTTAATGGTGAAAAAGTTTCACTGCCGATCCTAGCTGTAGTAAATCTCCACCGTTTAACCACAGCCGGCCGACCACACAGCAGATCAGTTCATTCCCGGACTCACTCACAACACCATGAAGCTGGTGAGCTATAAGGCTGGATTCCGCCGAGTTGTGGTCCCGGTAACATGATGAGTCGATGACGGTTATAGCTATGTTAGGCTTAACATGGTTCGCATTTTTTTTACTCATCCCTAGATAGCGGACATATTTTATGCAAGTGGGATCGAGTGGTTAACGATCGCAAGGGAGAAAAAAGTGAGCTTTTATACTACGAGTCAAGTTGAACAATTCCACGAACACAAGATATTCAGACCAATATATGAGTACTTATCTCACGTTTTTATTTCAGTTCGTGATCACCGCCCTGGCCCTGGTGGCCGCCGCCGACCACCCCCGCCCCGCCTACCCAGCCCACCCCACGCCCGCCCACCCCAGCTACAAGCCCATCGCTATCCTCGAGGAGGAGAACGTCCACCCGGGAGATGGCACCTACAGCTCCCACTTCTCCACCGAGAACGGCATCTACCGGTCTGAGCAGGGCGCGCCCGTGGCCGGCTACGGCAAGAACGCCTACGGCGAGCAGGAGGACCTCTACCGCCAGGAGGGCTCCTGGAGCTACACCAACGGCTATGGCGAGGAGGTCAAGGTCGCCTTTGTCGCCGACGAGAACGGCTACCAGCCGTCCAGCGACGTGCTGCCGACCCCGGTGCCGACCGAGTACCCGACCCCCGAGGTTGACCCCAACTACGTCGAGCCCCAGCCCGCCTACGGCAAATACTAAGTCATGTTGATCTTCGACTCGCCTATGCAAATAGGAAAGAAGCCAGAGTGCCATCCATACAAGTTTTTTGTGACTTTGCATTCCAACGGTTGTGAGTGTATCTTGGTTTCAATGTTGGTGCTATTTATTCATGAATGAGTTTTTAAAATAAAACAGCAGCTTCTGACATTTGTATTTACAGGCAGTGAATATAGCGAATGAGCGCTGGAAGGCGACGGCTCATGAAATAAGAAAAGTACGACGGAGCGCAGCTGGAAAAATTCACATTATTGTATCACACAATCAGAGCCCATCCTTCCGATAGATCCCCAAATGAGCAACTGTTCCAGGGAAAAGTGTTCTGACACTACGGGAAGGTCGATGACGGCGAAGTCTTTTTTACGGTCGAATGACACCAGAGACTCCGGTGGTAACTAGAAAAGCTTCACACGCATCCCAGTGAAATATTCGAACTAAGGACCTTGACGTCAGTTAATATACAACCTCTTAAGTTTGCATAGACACGCGCCGCGCAAAAACGAAGAAACGTAGAACAACGAAACTTACAGTACCTAATCCCTGATCAATTTTACGCATTTTATCAATTGTTTTAGATCAGGTCATGTCGGTCAAGGAGCTATCCAAGGTCAAGTGACCCGACCTCAAAGCCTAAAATACCGAGTTTCGAGCAGCACTTAAGGAGCATCAGCCAACCGATCAATTTGAAACTTTCACAAAATGAAGAGGTAATTAGAGTCTACAAAACAGTTGTCTCGGAATTTTGATATTATTCAGATACATAAAGCTGAAAATCCTCAAACCGTGTATTCTTCCCATGATCTTTACCATAAAGTTGAGTTTTTGACCATTTGCCTTCTCAAAGGTCGTCAGGTCCCTCTAGCTGTCTCTGAAAAAACCCTCAGGTTTTTTTCAGAGACAGGATAGAAACGGCGGCGTGGTGCGCCAAACTTGGTATACCTTTTCTCTCATCTTTTTACAACTTCTATCAAATTTTTAAGGGTAGGTCATCCCAGGTCACGTCACCAATACGAGTGACCTGACCTCAAAAAAGTTAAAGATAACGTAAAACGGAACAGGGTGAGCTTATCCGATTGAAACTCATATCACATAATGGGCCCACCGAGTTCTCTAACATATGTTCTGCTATTTTTATATCGATGGCCCAAGGCCAGGTACGAGCCATGACCTCTCCATTGGAAATACACGAGAAAAATGTTTTAACCCGCGCCCCACCGGGGGTCCAGCGCCACCTTTGCCCCACCGGGGGCCATCCATGGCCCCCTCTAACTCCGAAAATATGGGCTTTAGCGCAAATCTGCAAAGTGCAATAGAAAGCTCGCGTGAATTCAGTAAGAAATTACTTCGTATGTTTTAGTGCTCAGATCAATGGTTTGACCTCCAGAGGTCAAATTAGGTCAAGATCGGCTATTTTCACTCAAATATGCAATGCTTAGGCAAACTGGGCATAACTCTTATACCATTAGAGCTATTGAGGTCTGGTAAAGTGCATTTGATAGAAAATTGTCAGTACTTTTTCCGCTATGTGAAACGTAAGGACCTCCCGCCAGTGGTTTGACCTCCAGAGGTCACCTCGTGACCTAATATGACCTGAGGTCACAAAACGTCACAAAGTGACCTTGCCTATATCAAATGAAAGCCAGTGACAAGACAAACACGATGGTGTTTGTTTCACCGCTCTAGCTTAATTAGGTCAAAAGTTATTGTCAAAATACTGTTTTTGACCTCTGGTGACCTTGGATGACCTTGGATGACCTTGGAAAAGTCAAAGGGCAAATATGACCCCTGGGATCCGTGAAAGGGTGTCCAAAAACGCTGTTCTGAGCAGTCTGAGTATTTGCAATCATTTTTGTGGCTTTTAGATCATGAGACATCTTTTCCCCATGCTTTTCCAATGGGAGAGGTCGCCTCGTAACCTGACCTCAGGGCACGAAATCGAAAAATCCCGGATATACACCTTGTAGACCCTGGAGGGATCATGAAGTGTAGGAAGTTTCAAATCGATCGACTTTGAAATGTAGCTCTTACAGAGCTCTAAAGTTGAAGTGAGGTGACCTTGGTTGACCTCGTCTGGTGGCCTGACCTTGGGTGACTTGGGGTAAAAAATTTCAGGAATGGTGGCAAAATGATGCCGTGAGAGGTAGAGCCCTCAACCGCGGTGCTGCGCCTCTTCGTTTTTTGCTATCCCGGAAAAACCTTAGGGGGCCATCGATGCCTCCCGTGGGGGAGGGTTGACTGAATAACTTAACCGATGGTGATCGAGCGTTTATGTCAATTGCATAAGATTCGCATTGTCTTTGCGGTTCTTATGATATGTATTTTACTTAGTTTGAGCTTGACCTGACCTGAGGTCGAATCAAATTCTTGATTTGACCTAGCAAAGCCATATTATACATCGTTTGATTCGGATTGCTCCGAAGATTCATATAGTTTAAATAGTTTTGCTCTATCTTAACTTGTTCAGATCTAATTACCGAAAACCTTCATTTACATGTTATCCCTATGAAGGCATGTTTTGACCTCTAGTGACCCAAATGTGACCTGAAAAAACGGTTCAGATATTTTCGATGGAAAATTGGATGGGCTATCTAACGTCATTTTCCGTTTTTCGCTACCTAGCGTGGTTCTCGAGATCTTAGGGCGGGGCGGGTACCCGCCACCCCTCGTCAAAACGATGGTGGCTCAGACCCCTCTCAATGCCCGTGTTAATCCATTAAATCAGAACAACACATTTAAGGATTTTAGGGAGAGCGGGGTAATCCCCTACCATGACACTTTTAGGGGCTAACTTTCAGTCTTGACAGGCGTTGGTAAGGAGGTTCGGCCACCTTCACCCTTACAGGGGGCTGGTACCCAACGCTACGATATCAGCAGCCATGCTAAGTAGTGAACAGCGGAAGGCAGCGTCTGAAAGCCCGTGGTGATTAACCCTTACCCCGGCGGCGGCTACGAGCCACCTTCGCCATGGTGGGGGTAAAAAAGACCCCCAGTATCTCAAAAACTAAGAAAGGTAGAAAAAACGCAAAGTGGCAATCGAAGGTTCTTCAAAAATTATCTAAACTACTTCAGTCATTTTTCTCGTCAGGTCAATATCAAGGTCACCAGATGACAAAATAGGTCAATATCGCTAATATGATTTGTACTAAGAAAATTTTATTTTTCTCAGAAAACTAAAATAACTAAAAACATTTTTCAGAACACAATTCGTAAGCTCTTGAACTGCTCTTTCATTATAATGGCTTTCATGTTCACGGTCAAGTCAAAGCGTAGGGATCTGCAGGTCACTGAAAATGTTCTTGGGAATGTCAACAGCCGCCCATGCATTAGGGCTTTTTTTTCGCTAATAACTTCCAAAGCAAGCAATATACAGCCAAAGTTGATGCACCATTGCAATATAAAAATAGAATGACTTTTGAAATTGCTATGCCAGGTCAAATTCAAAATTTGATCTGACCCAGGTCAACAGTTTGACCCAGCATGACTGATATAGTCATGTTGCATATCATTTGGCTTGCAGTGACCATACACAAATTGTGGCGACAAAATAAAAGTTATTTCCTTATTCATTCAAAATTTATAGAGTAAACACCACCAACAAAATGTTTATTTGACCTTAAATGAGCTTTCAAAGGTCACAGATCAGTATTTTTTTTGGTATCAACTCCAGAAATGGGCTAAGAACAAGTCCTAACCGATATTTGAAGTTAATTATATCTATACTTACTGAGAAAATGTCATTTATTGAATCCCCCATGCATTTGTGATGGAGAGGTCATGCTCTGTACCTGACCTTAGGTCACCAATATCGAAAATCCCAGAACATGTGTTGAAGCTCCTGGTGGGCCCACTATGTGGTGTGAGTTTCAACATGATCGATTTTCACTTTTTTTTGTTATGCAGTCCTAAACATTTTTAGGTGAGGTCACTTCAACTGGCCTGGTGACCTGACCTGACATGACCTTGAGAAAATTGTTTTAGGCAAGATGTGAAAATGATAAAGGAACAGCTAGACGAAGTTTGGCGGCGCTGCGTGCCACCGTTTTCCAGTCACTTTGGAAAAAACCCAAGGGAGGGATCTAAAAAGACCCCAACCGGGCGAACGTTAATAAAAATTATACACCCAGGTTTTTGGTCAGGCTACATTTGGGCCGACTAAAAGTTAGAGTATCTTTCCATGTAAATACAATGGAAACTCACGGTGTGTGTTATAAAGGTGGAAAAAGCAGAGCTATGGAAATCATATAAGCAGGCAGGCGAATAATCCACTTGCCAAACCATTTAAATCATATATCTTATAGTCTTTTCATATAAAATCCCAAATTACTAAAACTTAATCCTAAAGTAGCAATGCGGGGATGGGTGACTTAGTGGATAGCGTTCATACATCCTAGCTAACGGTTTCCGGTTCAAGTCCCTGCAGAGCCTCTGAATAAGTTGATCCGATCCCTCAAATCCCTCCCAGCAGGGTGAGAGTTGGTGACGCCGTATAACCTTGGCAGTTACTGCGTCTTTAAACTCTAATTATTATAACAAGCCATATCACATATCATTACAAATGCAGAGGCAAGACAAGCACGATAACATATCATCGAGCAGCTTACCGAACTCAAATAAATTTTTCCATTAAATTTACAATGGAGGTACCACAGTCCTGATCTGACCCCAGGTCATTAATTTCATAAGCCCTTTCCCACAAAATGTTCTAGTCGGTGACCCTAATATGTGACTTGAATATCAGACCGATAGATAGAGTATATTCTAACTACTGCACATCTAAACATGGTTTGCGGTTAAGTCACTTTACGAGACCGATGACCTGTCCTGATATGACCTAGCCAGATATGAAAAGACTTTTTCCAAGGCTAGAAAAACATGTGACAGCTGCCAAGCAGGGCGGCACTGCGCGCCGTCGCTTTTTGGCGGAGAGGCTACGAGATATCCGCCGCTTCGTAAAGGCGAGTTTTAAAATAATAGCCACAACTTCGGGCATTTATCGCATGAATATTCCCACAGCTAAGTTCACGATATGCACTGCTTGATTACATTATGTTCCTCACGCATCAAATGTCTGATATATTAGTGTAGATATAATGTTGGCAGCAGAGTTTGTAAATGTGACCCAGGCGGCTATGCTTCTTTGGTGTACTTACTGAACTGGACAATCTGGTCACCAGAAACTTCACCAAAACTGGAGACATAATGCCGTGATTGACAGTCATTATGGCAATGTGAAACTCTTCATGGATTAATATCGAAATAATAAAAGTTTAACTCATTTTGCCTCTTGTTTTTGTCCTTGGCTGACCAAAGTATACAGGCAAATTAAAAATTCTCAAAAATTAACCAAGGTGATTTCTTGAAACATTTGAGGTTACTTTTCTAAGCGCAAGACATAACACCTTCAATGGACCTAAAAAAATCAAACGGATTCAGGGAGATACCTCCGTCCGGTGGATACCATAGTACTTTTCATTCACAAAAGTACACACCACACCGGCAGTATACGTGGCCGGCACAGCGTCGTTTGCCCAGGGGCCGCGGGGGACCACTATATAACCACGGCCGGCTAACCACACAGCAGATCAGTTCATTCCCGGACTCACTCACAACACCATGAAGCTGGTGAGCTATAAGGCTGGATTACGCCGAGTTGTGGTCCCGGTAACATGATGAGTCGATGACGCTTATAGGTATGCTAGGCTAACATGTTTTTTTGTTTGTTTACTTTTCCCTAGATAACCAAAAAGTTTAAGTAACTGGCATCGAGTTGTTAAGAATCGCGTAAGAAAAACAAATGTGATGGGTTTTTATAGTACGAAAGCAGTTGAAAAGTTCTCAAGCACAAGATATTCCCATCAATATATGAGTACTTATCTCACGTTTTTATTTCAGTTCGTCATCGCTGCCCTGGCCCTGGTGGCTGCCGCCGACCACCCCCGCCCCGCCTACCCAGCACACCCCGCACCCGCCCACCCCAGCTACAAGCCCATCGCCATCCTCGAGGAGGAGAACGTCCACCCCGGAGATGGCACCTACAACTTCCACTTCTCCACCGAGAACGGCATCTACCGGTCTGAGCAGGGCGCGCCCGTGGCCGGCTACGGCAAGGACGCCTACGGCGAGTCCCAGGACGGCTACCGCCAGGAGGGCTCCTGGAGCTACACCAACGGATATGACGAGGAGGTCAAGCTGACTTTCGTCGCCGACGAGAACGGCTACCAGCCGTCCAGCGACGTGCTGCCGACCCCGGTGCCGACCGAGTACCCGACCCCCGAGGTTGATGGCTCCTACGTCGAGCCTCAGCCCGCCTACGGCAAATACTGAGTCATGTTGATCTTCGACCCACCTACTGCAAATAAGTACTAAGTCATCATACAAGTATTTTAGTGAATCATTGTCCTCCTCGTTGTCGTGAGTGTATCCCAGTGCCAATGTTTGTCCTATTTATTGATGAATGAGACTCCAAAATAAAACAGCAGCTTGTGACACTTCTATTTACCAGCAGAGAAAATAGCGAAAGAGTGCTGCAAGGCGACGCTGCCAAAGACGTTAAAATTATGAAGGAAGATTGGTATCAAAATTAACTATTTTGCGTAACAGAATCACAGTCGATCTTTCCGATAAAACTCCAAATGGTCAGCTGTTTCAAAATAGACAGACAACATACATACATACATACATACATACATACATACATACATACATACATACATACATACATACATACATACATACATACAAACATACATACATACATACATACATACATACATACATACATACATACATACATACACACATACATACATACATACATACATACATACATACATACATACATACATATATATATATATATATATATATATATATATATATATATATATATATATATATATATATATATATATATATATATATATATATATATACCTTTATCATTTTAAGCTTGTGATGAACACTCGCCCCGCTGGGGGCGTTTTTCACCCCTCTCCGTATCTCATTTCCCAGGAAAGCTAAATAAAAATACGGGCGGTGTTTGAAAGCTCTTGACGATGCAAAGAGAAATCATACGAAGTATTTTATGTCAGGTCAATTTTGAGGTTAGCATAGGTCAAAGAAGGTTCCATAGCCTTACAACACGGCAGTGTACGTTTCCCCCTCTAGATTTTTACTCAGCGGAGCTAGAGCAAATATTCATGCATCATTGGATTCCTCTCATTTTGGCAAATCGCATGATGTATAATATGACCTTGCTAGGTCAAATTGTGAAAATGACCTGACCTCGAGCTAGGTCAAGGTCAGAGAGTAATCAAGTATGAGCATCCTGCATATTAACCGACTCCCCGCGACAATATAAGCACAATGCAAGCAAAACTGGAGCTTTATCTCAATTCAGTGAGAAGGTTATTGGCAAAACAATCACTATTTGCTCTGTGACCTGACATGACCTTTAAGAGTTTAGATGGTCAAAAACTCAACTTTATGGTCAAGATCGTGGTAAGAATACACGGTTTGAAGATTTTCAGTTTTATCTATCCAGGACTTACTGAAAACGAGCCCTTTATATTTTTCACTATAGACTTATAATGTGGTGACCAAAAATTTGACCCCACCTTAGGTAAAAAATATCAAAATTTCGAGATAGCAGACGTTTAGATGCTAATGACCTCATCATATTGTGAAAGTTTCGAACTGATCGGTTGGCTGATGTTCCTTAGGCGCCGCTTCAAACTGGTGATTTTAGGTTTTGAGGTGGGGTTGCTGGACCTTGAATAGCTCCTTGACCTTACCTAAAAAATTGGTCAGATACGTAAAATTGGTCAAGAACAAGATACTGTAAGTTTCGTTGTTCTATGTTTCTGCGTTTTTGCCTTACCTGCGGAAAACCAGGAGGGGGCGAATTTCTCCCCCCTCCCCGAGGGGCGCGTGTTAAGCGTTCTGGTCAATGGTTTGACCTACAGAGGTCAAGTTAGGTCATGATAGGCTATTTTCACTAAAATAAGCATTGCTTAAGAAAACTGAGCACAACTATTATGCATTAGACCTATTGAGATCTGGTAAAATACATTTGGCAGGAAAATGCCAAACCTTTTTCCGCTATGTGAAACGCAATGACCTGCCATCAGTGGTTTGACCTCCTGAGGCCAAATCGTGACCTTTATCACCTGAGTTCACGAAAGGTCAGAACATGTATTTTCCGTATATCAAATGAAAACCTATGATAAGACATACACGATGATGTTTGATTCAGCGCTCTAGCTTAATTAGGTCAAAAAGTTATTGCCAAAATACTCTTTTTGACCCCTGGTGAACTTGGATGACCTCGGAGAGGTCAAGGGGAAAATATGGCCCCTGGGATTCATAAAAGGGTGTCCAAGAACACTTCTCTGAGCAAGCTGAGCATTTTCAATTGCTTTCTGACTTTTAGATCATAGGACAGCTTTTCCCCATGCTTTTTCAATGGGAGAGGTCACCTCGTGACCTTACCTCAGGTCGCGAAAATCGTAAAACCCCGGATATACATCTTGTAGACCCTGAAGAGGTCATGAAGTGTAGCAAGTTTCAAATCGATCGACTAAGAAATGTAGCTCTTCTAGAGCTCAAATTTGGAGTGAGGTGACCTTGGTTGACCTCGCCTGGCGACCTGATCTTGGGTGACCCGGGGTAAAAAATTTCAGGGATGGTGGTAAAATTATGGGATGAGA
The DNA here is from genome assembly GCA_034440635.1 of Lepas anatifera. Lineage (NCBI taxonomy): Eukaryota > Metazoa > Arthropoda > Thecostraca > Lepadidae > Lepas > Lepas anatifera. The sequence continues at coordinate 63,374 of JAOTON010001308.1, read as the reverse complement.
GACAGAAACCCCAACCGTGGTGCTGTATCTCGTTTTTTTTTGCTATTCCGAAAAAAACCTTAGGGGGCCATCAATGGCCTCCCCGGTGGGGCAAGGGTTAAGCCTTCGGAGTTAGAGGGAGGCCATCGATGGGCCCCAGTGGGGTGAAGGTGGCGCCGGACCCCCGGTGGGGCGTGGTTTAAAGGTTATTGGCTCCAGTGCTTCCGGTCAAAACGCTGTGGCATCATATTTAAGGCAATTTAGGGTAAAGGTCAAGGTTAAAGGTCATCATCAAAGGCCGTTGGTAAAGGTCAATTCTCATATCCCGACTAATGGCTGCTATTGTGCTACTTGGAGTGAACATTATAGGGAGTAAAAAATATGGTAGTGTCATAGGTAAATGGCATTGAATGAGCTTGGCCCAAAATTTTAGAGAAATAATCCAATCTTCCCTCTATAACCCTGCTGTACTCTTTGCATATTCCCGACTCTTCTCGCCTGATTACAGAATTTTCCCAGTAGGTCTCAAGTACGGCCATGATTGATCGTTTATGACCTCGTTGATCTTCAAGATACTGACCTAGGTCAATAAAGATTAACTGACTATAACGAAGATTACTACAGCACCTACCCACCTCCTCCCGTCCGCATTTCTATAAAAGTCATGCTACCCCGTCTCCAGTGCGGGTGTTAAGGCAAATATGATATGTGCAAAAATAAGTCACGGTGATTTTATAACACGTTTGCAAGTTAAACTTCTAGCCGCAATACATAACACATTCCATGTAGGTATGTACATGCAGACCTAAAAGAGTCAAACGAATTTACGGATATGCGGCCGGCAGTGAGGACCACATCATTTTTCATTCACCGAAGTACGAGCCAAACCAGGAGTGGGCGTGGTGGTCACAGCGTCGTTTGCCCAGGGGCCGCGGGGGACCACTATATAACCACGGCCGGCCGACCACAAAGCAGATCAGTTCATTCTCGGACTCACTCACAAGACCATGAAGCTGGTGAGCTAGAATGTAATCCGCCGAATTGTGGTGGCGGTGACGCTTATATCTATGTTAGGCTATGTTAGGCATGGTTTTTGTTTTATTTACTTTCGCTATATAACATAAATAATTCTAGAGGCTAGCATCGAGTGGTGAAGAAACGCCATGGACAAAGAGTTTTGGAGATAGTTTTACTAGGAATGCTGATAAATAATTTCATTAAAACAATATATTCCCATTAATATATGAATACTTATCTGACCTTTGTGTTTCAGTTCGTGATTGCCGCCCTGGCCCTGGTGGCCGCCGCCGACCACCCCCGCCCCGCCTACCCAGCCCACCCCGCGCCCGCCCACCCCAGCTACAAGCCGATCGCTATCCTGGAGCAGGAGGATGTCCACCCCGGAGACGGCACCTACAGCTCCCGCTTCTCCACTGAGAACGGCATCTACCGGTCTGAGCAGGGCGCGCCCGTGGCCGGCTACGGCAAGAACGCCTACGGCGAGCAGGAGGACCTCTACCGCCAGGAGGGCTCCTGGAGCTACACCAACGGATATGACGAGGAGGTCAAGCTGACTTTCGTCGCCGACGAGAACGGCTACCAGCCGTCCAGCGATGTGCTGCCCACGCCCGTGCCCACCGAATACCCCACTCCCGAGGTTGATGGCTCGTACGTCGAGCCTCAGCCCGCCTACGGCAAATACTAAGTCACGTTGAGGCTCGATCCGCCTATACAAATAAGTACTAAGTCATCATTTTCACTAAGAGAACTGTTGTGATGGTTGTCGTGAGTGTACCTCTGTGTAAATGTTGTCCCTATTTATTGATCAATGAAGTTGCGAAATAAAACAACAACTTATGCCGACTATGGAATTTGCATTTACAGACATAGAAAACAGTCCAGAGTGCTGGAAAGCGACGCTCGCAAAACAGAAAAATGTGAAGAAAGAGCCAGTGAAGAAAAGGCAGCACTGGGGGCCACCGTTTTTTACTATAATATGTGGAACGAATCTTGGGGAATATCTAGCTATTCATAACGGCGCGAGTTGATACGTGCAGCAGAGGGGTACTAAATCCCCCTGAAATCCGAAAAACCCAGAGCGTTAGGAAAACTCCCGTTTGGGGGTGTGGGGGGAGGGGCGGTGATCTGCATTATAGCTAGGTTTCATTGATCTAGGTCAATATCTTAAACAAACGAGTTCGTAAATGCAAATCGGGCCGTGTGGATAATTTGGAAATGCCGTGATTATACAGAAAAACGGAATACATAAGACGGAGCAAGGTCAGAGAAAGAAGGTCTAACACAATGTTCTTTGACATTTTGAGGTCGATGTAGTTCAAGGTAACTGATCTATGACGCAATGATAGGACATATTCCCAATAATGTACAAAAGAAGCGGCACTGGAGCCCCTTTTGCGGGAAATGAGGGCTTGACCTCACCCCAGCATCGCCTGGGCTCTTGTACACTCCAGCGCCTGGAGGTTTGACTGTACCCCCTACGATTTCGGGAAATAGAGGTGACACGGAAAAATTGAAAAGGCGCCACTCAATCTTCAGTGCAGGCGAACTGGTGCTACCGGTCGATTGCGTCGGTCTCAAGATAAAGGTATGACTTTGAAAGCATGTCAGTAAAATCAGTTACTAACACATTTTCTCAAAATTATTTCACCAATCGACGCCCTTATAAATGCACTCAAAAGTAGCCAAGTAACGTTTTCCAGCAGCAAGCCGTTGTCCAGCCACCTCAGAAAAATAGGTGAGAAGGGGACCTTTTGTCAACCCCTCCACAGTCAGAGTTGAAACAGTACCTTCGGTAATTTACCCCATACATATTCCCACAGGAAAGTTTGTGGTATCCAGTAAATACACATAAATATAAATGGTGCTAACTCATTGAACCTCCCATACATTACTGTGAATATAAGCAGAGGCAGCATGCAGAGGCAGCAGAGCATAAAAATGTGACCCAGGCGGCCACGCTTCTACAGTTTACCTAGTGGAAAAACAAATCTGGTCACTAAAAACTTCAACGAAATTGCAAGCATTATGCCGAAATTAACAATGTTACCAACGTTTACGCACAAAATCCAGGACTAAAGGCTTAACCTTCACCTCGGTGGGAGGTATTCGAACACCCCTCGGGGTTTTCGGCGGCGTGAAAAATGTAACCGCGAAGCGCCGCCGTATGTATGACACCTTATCCTTGATCAATTCCGATATTTCCACAAAATTTTAATGTTGGGTCATCTCAGGTCAGGTCACTAGTTCAGGTCACCAGTGCCGGTCAGGTGACTTCACCTCCCAATTTTTTAAGGTGGTATGAGTAAAAAAATGGGTGAATCTATCGGATTGAAACTTATACCACATAATGCGCCCACCGGGTGCATTATGCTCACAACATAATGTACACACGAGCGGTACCATTTTGTGGCATTTGTACCAATCGTGAGTGTTCATATTCGGTTGTATGTGTAGAAATGGAAAATAAATGGTTTGTGGTTATGGGTGCAACAAAATATTTCCGTTTTTTAAGATCCATGACAGAGGGTCAGGAGCGGATCATGATCTTTGCCTTCGAAATGCATGGGGAAAACAGGAATTGGACTGTATTTTTGCATATACTGCGGCGAATGCCTCATATTCTCCACATCGTATTTTCCTGGGCCCCTTTCCAGGTTCAAGTTGCAACTTTTGCCCTGTGACCTCTGAGAGGTCATATGAGGCTTCTTAAGCAGGTTTTCAACCTTGGGTCAATAACTTTACAAGAAATGACGTTAAACATTTTATTTTGATACCACTGCATTTTGATTGTTATTGCGAGTCGCATGATGTGCATATTGAGTATGCTAGATTGGATAGTGACCTTGACCTGACCTTAGGTCTGGTCTTTTTTTGTTTTACCTAGTATAATTATATTATACATCAGTCGGTTTGCCATCACGGGAGGAAGGGAAGAGTGCGTAATAATTATTCTAACTCCACCTCTGTTAAACGCTGGAGCCCGGAAACTCATATCTAACATGCTTTGATCTGTCATGAACTCAATATTGGCCTGAGCCAAAAAGTGACTTATGTAGTTTCTTCATGAATTGGTATGAGCTATCCAACAGCGTTCGTGTTTTTTACTATCCAGAATAGGAACCGAGTTCCAAGGGAGGGATTTAACACTCCCCTTCTCACCAGGGTGGCTAGAAGGCCCAACGGGGCGCGTGTTAAGTCAGTATCAACTGTTCGGCTCATTCTTTTCAGATATATTTATATTCCTGGTTCAACAAAATAGCTAGGCCAATAGGAAATCCCAAAAATAGATCATGGTAATTTCATAATACGTTTGAAAGTTAGTTCGGCAGGGGCAAGCCAACGCCTTCCACGTATCCAAGAAAGGCAAATTAATTCAGAAAGATCCGGATGTTGGTGAATACCATCGTCTTTTTCATTCATCAAAGTACATATGAACCATGGTGGCAGTGGGCGTGGCCGGCGCAGCGTCGTTTGACCGGGGACCGCGGGGGACCACTATATAACCACCTCCGGCCGACCACACAGCAGATCAGTTCATTCCCGGACTCACTCACAACACCATGAAGCTGGTGAGCTATAAGGCTGGATTCCGCCGAGTTGTGGTCCCGGTGACATAGTGGGTTAATGACACTTACATCAATGTTAGGTTAAACATGGTTTTTGTCTTTGGCTACTTTTGACTAGACAACGAACATATTTCAGAAGGCTAGCACCCAGCGGTTAAGAACCGTCAAGGATACACAATCTGAGGATACTTTTACTAGGAATGCTTATAAAGAATTCCACCAAGACAAGACATTCCCGGCATTGTGTGAGTACTCATCTGACCTCTCTGTTTCAGTTCGTGATCGCCGCCCTGGCCCTAGTGGCCGCCGCCGACCACCCCCGCCCCGCCTACCCAGCCCACCCCGCGCCCGCCCACCCCAGCTACAAGCCCATCGCTATCCTCGAGGAGGAGAACGTCCACCCCGGCGACGGCACCTACAGCTCCAGCTTCTCCACCGAGAACGGTATCTACCGGTCTGAGCAGGGCGCGCCCGTGCCCGGCTACGGCAAGGACGCCTACGGCGAGTCTCAGGACGGCTACCGCCAAGAGGGCTCCTGGAGCTACACCAACGGATATGACGAGGAGGTCAAGCTGACTTTCGTCGCCGACGAGAACGGCTACCAGCCATCCAGCGATGTGCTGCCAACCCCGGTGCCGACCGAGTACCCGACCCCCGAGGTTGACCCCAACTACGTCGAGCCCCAGCCCGCCTACGGCAAATATTAAGGCACATTGATGTTTGATCCGCCTATGCAAATAAGTACTAAGTCATCATTGTCTTTAAGTGAACTGTTGTCGTGATGGCTATCGTGTGGGTATTGCTGTGCCAATTTTTCCCTATTTATTGATGAATAAGTTTGAAAAATAAAACCGCAGCTCGTCACATTTCTATACACCAGCCGCGGACATAGCGAATGAGTGCTGAAGGGCAATGGTCCCTACCATGAAGACAAGTTGAACAATATGCATTTCCGGGGTGATGCAAACCCATCGACCTTTCCACCAAACGTCCGAAGGATCAGCTGTTTCAGCGGAAAGACATCCGATACCATGGCGAATGCAGGGGAGGAGGACGGCGACCAGGTCACGTTTTATGAGCGATACTCCAGAGACCTCGGCTGGAACTATGAAAGCTTCACCTACAGCCTTGTGGAATATCTAAACCCAGGACCTTGATGTCCATAGATATGCATTCATCTAAACTGTCAAATGGTCTTCCAAACATACCAGGCAAGGTTGGATCGGTAATGACTCCCGAAATTTTACAAACTGTCTTAACTTATCATGCTGGAAAAGTATAGAATATCCGTGTGGAGAGCACAAATATTCGGATTTATATTCATATGTATCATTTTCGGAACAGAAGAGTGAGAATGGTGGGGTTCCTACAGTGTCCTCTCCCTCCTACTTTTCCGAGTTAACCAGAGAACCGTACCCGGCCGAAAAGATGCTTCGCTAGATTTCATAGATGTTTTAACCAGCTCTGTTAATGAAAATATATTTGAAAATCGGTTAAAACAGTTATTCGTACATATGGATTTCAGAAGCAAGACCTATATTTTGAGATCACCAAAGTTGCGGTCCAACCAGTTCAACCGCATTGAACATCAAATGGTAACGTGATAACGCCACGCAATCTATATTATATCTTAAGGTCACCTCACACGAAGGTCAAAGCCAAAGGTCACGGCTAAGGTCATAACAACATTTTCAAGGTTACTGACTCCCGTACTTCCGGCCAGATGAAGTCACCCAGTATAACACATAGTATGGCATGATATCATAGTTAAGTGAGAATACCAAGGTCGAGGTCAGAGTTCCAGTTCAAATGTCAGAGATCAATACTAGTCCCTCATTTCATGTGTCACCGTCCAAAGCTGCTAGGATCAGAGGGGCCGTGCCATCCGACGCCAGCTAGGTTGTCTGAGCCCGCGGTTTGGACACCTTACCAGTTTCAGTGGCCATCTACCAAATTGAGTGCACAAATTGCAACAAAATATGCATAGGCGAAAGCAGAAGAGTGATGGCGTTTAGGTCTGCAGGACACCAAAAGTCACTAAAAGCCCTAAGGGAGATGACCCTCACCGACAGACAACTGGAAGCCATAGTCGAACACTCGTATGAAACAGAACACACTATTGATTGGGATGCAAGAGTGATCACTTTCGAATCCAGGACAAAACAAAGCCATCAAAATTCAAACAACAGCAGGAGAAAAACTGAATAGATATATAGGCAAATATGTGTTGTTCCAAGGCAGGGTAGACCTTCTCAAGTGAAAATGAGGATCAAGAACAAACATTCACGCGTTATGATGTTTAATATTTGAACCACTAGAAGCATCACAAAAGACTATTCCACCGAGATTACCGAATTTTGTTTGGTAAAGCTATGTCGTTTGTGTTATCATATCATGTTTTTGTCACTGATAATGGGCCATCAAGATGGCTTCAAAACCGGTCTTATGGTAATTACAATCTTTGGCTTGGCGTAGCATTAAATATTTTACCATTTTTTCACCAAAATTATGAACCAAACCGAGGATTACCTGTATTCGTTCATTTCCTGTTAATGTAGACGCTGAAGGGACGCTATTAACCAGGGCAGAGACACCAACGAAAAAGGCAAATCAAAGAAGGCGGAATAGATATATATTTAGCCAGGTCAATGCTCCAGAGGTCAATAGGCCAAGATGCATATTCACTAAAAACAGCTGTAATTAGGCAAACTATACCATAGAGCTATAATGTACAGGATAGGAAAATCCAGACCACCGCAAGAAGAGCCCCCAGTGGTTGACCAGAGGACCGACCAAAAAGTCACGAAAGGAAAAACCCTATAAAAGAAAGCCATGAAAAAAATGGTGTTGATTCAGCCAGCTAAAGGTCAAAAGTTATTCAAAAACTTACCGACCGGATGACCTGAGAGGTCAAAGACAAATAACCCGAAAAAGGGTGTCCAATAACGCTTTCATACCGAGCATTTCAATCGTTTTGTAACTTTAGATCATAAGACAGCTTTTCCCCATGCTTTTTCAATGGGAAGTTCACCTGTGACCTCCAGGTCACGAAATCGAAAATCCCATATACACATTGTAGACCCGGATAAGTCATGAAGTGTAGGAAGTTTCAATTATCGACTTCGAAATGTTGCTCTACAGAGCCTAAATTGAGTGAGGTACCTTTCCTCGCTGGTGACCTGACCGGTGACTGGTAAAATTCAGGATGGTGGGAAATGATCGTGGGTAGAGCCTCAATCGCGGTGCCGCTCGTCGTTTCTGCTATCCCGAAAACCTTAGGGGCCACGATCCCGCGGGGCGAGGTTAACAACAGCATAATCAACTTTTATGGAACAGCTATATAATTGTAGCAAGAAAACGAAGGTCAGTGCAAACACATCTCAACTTGCACGAGCTCCATCAGTTCAATTCAATCATCAAACCTCAAAATATCATTGGAAATACGCGAGCTCGACCTTGTCCTTGATCAAATCTCACTCCGGGTCTTCACAAAGGCGAAGTCGTTGGGAGAGCGAATCACGCTTTAGGGATGCGTTTGCCATCATTGTCGACATGTAGGGTAGCTGCGGGAAATAAATTTCCTCCTATGCCGGTTATAACCGGCGTCAACGTGCACATACGCTCAATTATGGAGATGACGGGCGTGATAAGGGCGAGTGCATGCAAATATCCATATCCAAAGATAAGAGTTGATGCAGCACAGATTTCTTATGCGGTTTGCGGAAAACTCCAATAGTTTCTGGGGCATTTTACCACATTTCAGCCCAGACGATGGTCGCTTTTACTGCCTCATGTCTTAGATTTTCTCCGAGCTTTGTCCATGGGGCTATCGGCAACCCAGAACACGCCTGCGACAATTTTATTTTGCTAGTTGCAACTCTTTGAGAGGTACAGCCTCCACAAATTTTACATTTGTATTTGTTCAAGTATTAAAAAAGTTCTTCAACATCGATTTAAAAACCAGCAATAGCACGTAAAAGAGCAAAGCTGAAAGTACTAATATCAATAACGGAAGCCATGGGCGTGTTTCTAAGATGACAAATAACTAGCAGAATATATCATGGATACGCGCCGATGGCGCACCCCACTGCGGTGCATAGGGCACGTTACTTCTCCCTATACCTCAGACGCCGTATCCTTGACCCGAAGATGTTCGCTAATGGAATAAGAGGTTGGGCGTTGACGAAATACCTTTGATTGCTATCAATTCCGTCATTTTTCCACTCCTTGATTCGCTAATGGTTATTACGGTCTTGAAGTAAGAGACATGAAGAGGAGTTCAACCAGTAACTTGATTAAAACATGTGATTTTCAGCGATTATTTGGAAACTGACACAGAGGTGTCAAAGAGAACGTCACGGAGTATTGATATTAAAATAAGAGCAGTGGGTATTTTATTTTAAGCAGGAAATACCAGCAGCATCAAGGATAAACGCCGTAGGTGAGCCCTGCGCAGTGCAGGGTCCATCCACTGTGTTGGTTCAAATGTAAATGCCTGTCAATCACTGTAATATATATATATATATATATATATATATATATATATATATATATATATATATATAGGGGTGTGTGTGTGTGTGTGTGTGTGTGTGTGTGTGTGTGTGTGTGTGTGTGTAGTTAGCCAAAATATTTTATTTTATGCATGATATGCAATTGTATCTGTCATTGAACCGTGCCTGTAAATATTTAGACACAAATACAAAAAAATTTGGATAATTTTTGGAGTGCTGAGGCAGGGAGCATGATTATAAGTTGACAAGGTATATACTGGTCATTATCCTCGAATCCTAGATATAAAATGTAATTAGATTATATCTTCGGGCACAGCCCTTCGTACCAGTGTCGCCCCATTCGTTTCATTCGAGGCCTGGCTACACTATGACTGAGAATTTGGATTTGAACTACCTGATTCCAATGAAGGGCTGTGCCCGAACATATAATCTAAGCCCATTTTATATCCAGAATTCGAGGGGACAGGCCAGTAAATACCTAGCCAACATATACAAAAAATACAAACAAATGACAAGAAATGTATCAAACTGTAGTCACGTCCCTCTTCAAGCATGCTCTGAATAAAAGCTAGAGTAGTACGTCCCATTTCGATTCACAGTATCCCGTTCCATGATTCCTACCATGTGACCCGGTCCCGCGTTGATATTTATGGTAGCATATTAGACGCCACAAACAATTTAATTCGAACTTGCCCCCGAACAACGCAATAATTGACACCGAGACCCCATAACAAGACCACATTAACCCTAACAAGGTAGACAGCATATGATTATTTTATCTGATGAAATAATATCTCAATCAGCCTTAACGGTGCACAGTTGTCTACCGTCTCAACTGGAATACAGACGCCGCACTCGCGACCTTGCTCCATATAGCGTCATCCGGTGTTGCCGTTCATTAGCCACCGATCCTCGCCGAAAGCGCGCCACCAAAAGCGCGCGCACGCGCCGGCAGCGTGGGATATCGCTGCCAACGTCGCAACGCCGCCGCCGATTACGCCGCGCAACAGGCAGTCGGCGCTACGGCTGCATGGGGAAACAGCGACGACGTCGCCGCCGACCCGACGGACGCAGGTCGGCGGCGACGCAGCGCCGGCGAGCGACACAGCTTTGACCCAGATGCGTACAAGGTCAGAGGACGAGCCGGGTGTCGGTGGCCGTTGAGGCAGACGGCGCGGCCCCGGGTCGTTCCCGTCGCCTGTCGTCGGCGACCCTGCCGGCGGCGGCGATGTGTCCAGCCGCTCAGCGTCGGGCGCTGCGCCTGCTGGCCGCGGGCTAGGACGGTGGTGGCCGAGCTGGCAGCCTCGGTGGGCTACGACGGGCGGGGTCGCATCGCAAGTCTCCCCAGCGGCTCACAGGTATATAACGCCGGCCGTCCCCGTCTGCAGCATCAGTTCCAGCTTGGAATCGACCCCAGCGACACCGCACCATGAAGCTGGTGAGTGTCCCATTGTGCACCCCACCCAGCGTTCAGTGCCAGTGTCCACCGAGTGGCAGTGAGAGTGTTCCGAGCCATCGCCGCTGAAAGCGAAAGGTTCGGCTGGAGAGTGAAAACTGAAACTGGTCCAGCGCTGTAGGGAGGCCCGCTGCTTAAATGTAGGCCCACTGTTTCAGCCTCCTTTCGTGCGCTACTATTCCTAAATTAAACTCGGCCTGAGAGTGTTTTTGGTTTGAAGGGCGCTGTAGCGCCGTCAAACCAAAACGTTATACACTTATACGGCATGCAAATGTGTGAGTTAGCACGGTTTTCCAGCTCATGGTGTCCGAACGAAATCATTTCGGTTTCATTTTTAAATGAATTATAAGGCATTTTTTGCAACATGCAGTATAAACATACTTCAGGATAACCTATGGTAAAAAGGCATTGTGCCATAAGTATAACAGCTTTGAGCTTTTACTCGATTAAAAGCCTGTTTTTATTACTTCTATCTTGAAACACAGTCGAATTGATGGCATAAATAGAAATGTAGAAAACACTTATACGAGGAGGAAAAATATACGCAGAAGATTTGATTAGCACAAGACGCCTATGCAGGTGTAGGAGTGTAGGTCGTTTTCTGAAACTCCTGTCATTTGATATTTTTCTTTAGACGGCACATCAAAAGTGCAAAAACAAGTTTAAGCAATGCTATACCAAGGCTCCTGCCATATTCTATTACGCCTCATATATAAACGTAATATTTAACTGTAAAGGAAAAGGAGTGAGCACCTTACCCAACGCAACGTAGCAAGTTCCAACAGCTATCTAACAAGACAAAAACCTCAACTCTATTCAGGTTTAGAGTCCAAGATCCAAAAACCCATCTCAGAAAAGTAAGCCTCGTCTCTGAAAAACTGCTCAGGAGTCTCTCCTTACGAGCTATATCGCCTCTCCAAATATATATTTACGGTCAGAATTGTAAGGTCCTTTGTGCTATTTAGCAGAATAGTGGCTGAGTTCATCAGGTGAAATTATACTTGCATTCAAAATCATATCTACAGACGATCTGGATATTCCACATACAAGCATTTTTGGGTCGAAAAATCAGTCGAAGGGTGACTTTTTGTGAGCCTGTATAAGACTAACCTTCGTTCTGTTTCCTTTCAGTTCATCGTCGCTGCCCTGGCCCTGGTGGCTGTCGCCGACCACCCGGCCCCGCAGCCCTCGTACCACCCCCGCCCCGCCTACCCAGCCCACCCCGCGCCCGCCCACCCCGGCTACAAGCCGATCGCTATCCTGGAGCAGGAGGATGTCCACCCCGGAGACGGCACCTACAGCTCCCGCTTCTCCACTGAGAACGGCATCTACCGGTCTGAGCAGGGCGCGCCCGTGGCCGGCTACGGCAAGAACGCCTACGGCGAGTCTCAGGACGGCTACCGCCAGGAGGGCTCCTGGAGCTACACTGACGGATACGACAAGGTCGAGCTGACTTTCGTCGCTGACGAGAACGGTTACCAGCCGTCCGGCGACGTGCTGCCGACTCCGGTGCCGACCGAGTACCCGACCCCCGAGGTTGACCCCAACTACGTCGAGCCCCAGCCCGCCTACGGCAAATACTAAGTCAGAATGTCATCATTTGAGTTCGTTTTGAAGTCATGTGATAGTGTTGCTATTTCGTACCTGTCTGTTTGGCCTATTTATTTGTGAACGCATTATATTTATGTGTGATACGTGTCTGTCATACATCATAAGAACATCGTAATATTTGTGTTTCCTTCGAGTGAGTGAGCCAACATCCCAAGCACGAGGCAAATATTGCTGCCTTATAAGACATTTCCACCACGAAAGTGATGAAATAGGAAATAAAAAAATCAAAACAGAATCCCACCTTCAGAATGAAGCAATTTGAGCTTAGAGCCTGAGCTTAGCTTAGAACCAACTCTTTTTGCGAGGTTAGTTTTCGGGATTACGGCGTCGCAGTTTTCACCTGAGACTAACTATACACACACTGCTCGTTCAGAAAGATATCGGTAACAACCAAAAGTGGATGGCAGGCACGATAAAGGCCTAACGGACGGGCGGCGCGGACAATCCAGCCAACTACGCCGGGATCGAGGGTGCGATCCAAGGGACTTGGAGGGCTGCGGACCTGAAAAATGCTCACAACCCGAGGAGGGAGCGCTGTGTTCAACCTCAGTGTCATAATGTGTGCAAATAAGTCGGTGGTCTTCCTTATACACCCGATATAACAATTGGCGCACGGCAGCATGCTGTCCACCACAGATACAGTGGGCATTCACTTACCTGAAGCTTTCGAAGTATTCTTGCGCCTTGCCGACCTCCAGACTTCGGATTTACAAAAACAATCAGAGGTTTGCAGCCTTCTGGTGGGGAAATTTGAAAAGACATCGGCCCCTGGAAAATGCGAGAGCCATTTTTTTCATTTTGACCCTGGACGCTTTTCATGCAATCAAAAAGTACGATACAGGTAACAGTCCTAAATATGGACCAATCAGCATTATTGAATTATATGCGATCCTTATTTGCATTACCTCGTGGAAGCTCGGAAATTGTGTGGCAAAAAAACATGCAAGAGTAACATAGAACAGTACATAATGGGACATAGTGAAGTAAATAGTTTCAAGGAATTCAGGAATTAAATTTTGCTTGTATTTCCAGCAATTAATAGTGTGCATTCCTAGCATCCCAATGAAATGCCAAAAAAGTGACAAAGAACTTCTTACACTACATTATCGTCGGTACTGAACAATAAGCAATGCATCGCGTTTGGCCTTGGTATAATTTTATTTCAAAAGAAGTATCTTCAAAAGGCACTTTTGTAAAATAAATATTTTAGAAGATTTCAAGCGTGACGATTTTTCAAGACTTCATTTTCTCCATCAACGAAAGCGCGTGGTTGCGAAGATTATCGCTATCAATTAAATGTAACATTAGTGGATCCCACAGAGCGAACGAAATTAATAACATTTCGAACATAACATACCCAAACATAAACACGCACATACGAGAGCCCGCAACAGTCATGTACCGACAGTGGAGGCACGGGTAAACGTCCCCGAGGAGTCTTCCATTGAAAAGCGATTGAGAGATGTAAAACAACATTCAGGAGCCAAGCTGTTTTCCTGTTTGCATGTTCTATTCGCCTTAGAGTTATCCTCCAACAGTATTCATTCAGGTCCTTTTTAAATTAGTCACAGGGTGGTTAACTCTTAGCTGGCACAGGTCTGAACTGTTACACAACAAGACGGAGGGAGGGGGAGATTAGCTCCCTCCTAACTCGAGAAATACCCAACCGATTTTCTCTTTTCAAACTGCAATCGATAGCCCCATCCAGGCTAACCCCCAAAAATACGATTTTGTATATTTAAAATAGCAATTGGCGTCAAAATTCAGGTACACACATTCCAATTCTTACAACTACAGTCGGTTTATTTTACCCGATTCAAATACTTAAGGCTGGATTCAACTTTTAATGAATCGTGATGAGAGCCCATTGACGTACCAATATTATCACTTAGTTTTTGACAAACAAATTATATAAATAATGCTATAACGTCAACATCAATGTAATTTCACTGCTAATTTGATGATCATGTTTATAAATTAAAGTAAATCTGTCTAATCGAGGAGGAAGAAACAGGACCGCCGGCAGGGGGCCTGGTAGTGTCTAGATAAACGAGATATAATGTGAACAAAATGATGTTAATAGGACACCGTTAGTTTTATAACACGTTTACGCGATGCGTAAGTCTGCAGTTTCAGCCGCGGGTGTTTACAGTAAATGTGTATTAACACGCGCATTGACGGGGGCGGTACCCGCCCCCTCTCGGGTTTTTCGGAGATAACATAAGAACGGCGGCGCGTAGCACCGCCGTACTTGACATATCTTTTCCCTCATCATTTTTACAACTCCTGTAAAAATTTTAAGGTTAGGTCATTCAGGTCAGGTCACCAGTACAGCTCAAGTGACCTGACCTAAAAAAAAGTTTAAGATAGCATAAGTTGGAACGGGTTGAAATTATCCGATTGAAACTCATATCACATAATGGGCCCACCGAGTTCTCTATATGTTCCGGTATTTTTAATATCGAAGACCTAAGGTCCTCTTCATTGGAAATACATGGGAAAAATTGGTTTTACTGAATAACTCAGTAACGGATGGTGATAGAGCGTTGATTTTAGCTGCATTAGACTCTGTATTCTGTATTCTGTATTGGTAAAAAACATCAACAGGCATTGCCCAATTACTGATGCAGTCATACGATTTAAAACATTAAAGTCAGATAATAAATACATTCAACAATGGAAGCATTCCACGAACATCCATAACGCTCAACATTTGCACAAATGCCTATCCTGAGAAAGTTCCTAAGGTTGCCGTGAATTTGATAGCATTAGTTTTAAATGTGTAGCCCGAGTCTGCGAAGAAATCAACATTATGAAGTCGCCTTGTCTGTGCAGTTCTAATGATTTGCATTTTGTATAATTTGACCTTGACCAAACCTTAGGTCAGGTCAAATTTTTGATTTGACCTAGCAAGGTTAAATTATATATCATTCGATTTGGCTTGCTGCGAGGATTCATATAGTTCAAGTCGCTTTGCTCTATCTTTACTTGTTCAGATGTAATGGCCGAAAAACTGAATTTACATGTTATCCCTATGACGGCATGTTTTGACCTCTCGTGACCTTAAATGTGACCTGACAAAAAATTATTCAAATATTTTCGATGCAGAAGTAGATGGGCTACCCAACTATCTTTACTGTTTTTCGCTACCTATCGTGATTCTCGAGATTTTAGGGGGGGCGGGTACCCGCCCCCCGTAAATCGGCCACCCCCAAAGGTGGCTCAAAGCGAAGGTGGCTCAGACCCCCGTCAATGCGCGTGTTAATACCACGTCAGATACGATGAAAATGCATCAACAATGTAAAAGTTGACCCGGAGAGACGCCGCAGCGACTCTGGGTAATTTGTAATTGAGTAGTTTAACCGCATGACGGGGTCGAGCCTTATTGAGGGGGGCCCGCCCCAAGATCTGAAGGAGGTAGCGAAAAACGCAAACGGCGTTGGGCTGCCATCCACTTCTCCATCGAAAACATTGAACCATTTTTGTCAGGTCACATTTAAGGTCACGAGAGGTCAAAATGCCCGTCATAGGGATAACATGTAAAATTCAGTTTTCGGGCATTATCTGAACAAGAAAATAGAGCAAAACGACAAATTATATGAATCCTCTACAAGCGAATCGAATATATATATGACCTTCTAGGTCAAATCAGTTTGACCGACCAGAGGTCAGGTTAGGGTCAAATTATATAAAATGCATATCATTAGAACCGCAAAGCCAGCGAGTCTAATGCAGCTAAAATAAATGCTCTATCACATCCGTTACGAGTTATTCCGTAAAACCATTTTCCCATGTATTTTCAATGGAGAGGTCATGCCTCGTACCTGACCTTAGGTCATCGATATCAAAAATACCGGAACATATGTTAGAGAACTCGGTAGGGCCATTATGTGATATGAGTTTCAATCGGATAAGTTCACCCTGCTCCGACTATGCTATCTTGAACTTTTTTGAGGTCGGGTCACTTGACCTGTACTGGTGACCGACCTAATGACTAACCTAAAATTTTCACAGAAGTTGTAAAAATGATGAGGAAAAGGTACACCAATACGGTGGCGCTACGCGCCGTCGTTTCGCTATCTCGAAAGACCCGAGGGGGGGTACCGCCCCGTCAATGCGCGTGTTAAACCTGCTGACGACAAATTAACATGCATATGTTACGGGGAGGGTACTAATCACGGGAGATCATGAAATCACTTGAGAGTTACTGATATTCAGGATATCGAACTTTCCCAGTAACTCAAGCCTATATATCCTCACAGCTGCATGCAGAATTGACCACATCAAGCAGTTCTAGGCTCTACCATAGACTTGGTGCCACACTATCTAGAACACGTGTTAGAGTATCTCTATTTGATACACTGAGTGCGGAAGTGTGGAGGAGGAATGGGCCAAATTTCTACCCCATCTCTCTCTCCCCCCCTTCTCTCTCTCTCTCTCTCTCTCTCTCTCCACAGGTACTCAGATTGAATTCTACTGGTGGCTAGTATACACACAATGCAACTATGAAGTTGGGTTGGTGTAACATTGAGGGTTAATCATAACGAAGCATAGCAGAAGGTTTAACTTCTTCCTCGCTGTTGTTTGCAATGATCTAGAAAAACACAGCAAAACTCACAAAAAATTGACAGATTTTCGGCTATGAGCCTCCGGTGGAATAAGTAAAACAACATATTTACATAACGCGCAAAGTTAACCCTCGCCCCACCGGGGGCCATCGATGGCCCCCCCAAGGTTTTTCCGGGATAGCAGAAAAACAAAGAGGCGCAGCGCCACGGTTGAAGGCTCTACCTCTCACTGCATCATTTTCCCACCATCCCTGAAATTGTTTACCCCGGGTCACTCAAGGTCAGGTCACCAGACGAGGTCAACCAAGGTCACCTCACTTCAAAGTTAGAGCTCTGTAAGAGCTACATTTCGAAGTCGATCAATTTGAAACTTCCTACACTTCATAACCCTTCCAAGGTCTACAACGTGTATATCCAGGATTTTTCGATTTCGTGCCCTGAGGTCAGTTCACGAGGTGACCTCTCCCTATTGAAAAAGCATGGGAAAAGCTGTCTTATGATCTAAAAGTCACAAAAGCGATTGAAAATGCTCAAGTTGATCAGAAAAGCGTTTTTAGACACCCTTTCACGGATTACGGTCCAGGAGCCATATTGGCCCTTTGACCTCTCCAAGGTCATCCAAGGTCACCAGGGGTCAAAAACAGTATTTTGACAATAACTTTTGACCTAATTAAGCTAGAGTGCTGAAACAAACACCATAGTGTTTGTCTTGTCACTGGCTTTCATTTGATATACAACAAGGTCACTTTCTGACCTTTCGTGACCTCAGGTCATCTTAGGTCACGAGGTGACCTCTGGAGGTCAAACTAATGACGGGAGGTCTTTACGTTCCACATAGCGGAAAAAGGACTGAAAATTTCCTATCAAATGTACTTTACCAGATCTCAATAGCTCTAATGGCATAAGAGTTATGCCCAGTTTGCTTTAAGCATTGCATATTTGAGTGAAAATAGCCGATCTTGACCTAATTTGACCTCTGGAGGTCAAACTATTGACCTGAGGACTAAAACATGTGAAGTAATTTCTTACTGAATTCACGCGAGCTTTCTATTGCACTTTGCAGATTTGCGCTAACGCCCATATTTTCGGAGTTGAAGGGGGGCCATCGATGGCCCCGGTGGGGCGAAGGTGGCGCTGGACCCCCGGTGGGGCGCGGGTTATATCACGTCCCCTTGTTCCATCCCACGCCTCTGAGCCCATGGTTACCAGCACTACAGCATAGGCGGATCCAGGATCGTTCCTACGGTGCCTCCTGACAGGTAGGTGGCGCCGTCTTGAAACACCTTTTCCCCGCCCCCAGGATCGGTTCCCCCCGATAGGTTTCAGCGCGCCCTTCCCCGCTATTCCGGATTGCGCCCTCTTCCGATCGTGTGCCCCCAGCCGCTTCTGAAATCGGAAATCCTTGATCCGTCTATACACAAAAATGTTAGAAACTGAGTGGTGGAGCAGGCATGACGGTAAGTAGTATTGGTGAACATGGGTGGTTTGAAGGCGATGGACGATTGGTGGTAAGAGAAGGTGGGTCTATTAGCAAAATTGAGACATCAAAATATAGTAGACAACCTGCAATAGCGTGTGGTGGACAAAACTAGGTAATAACAGCTCAAGCTTGGCACACATAGAGGTCAGGTATGGCTTGCTAGCAGGGACGAGTCAAGAAAATTCGGGCTGTACTGACATTTTTCCGCCCCCTCACATGGTTGTCGTCTTGTCTAGTGCTGCGCCGGTCTCGGCTGACCGAGCGCTGCCTGTCTAACACGATAGGACAGATGGCTGTAGGTGGCAGCACGTGTGACCTCAGCTCGCCCAGGTGGCAGTCGGGTTTCACTTGGGAGGCGCAGCGGTTGTGGAGCTGCCGGAGCACATCAGCACAGGTCAGGAGCATGACGGCACAGCGGAAAGCGGACACCGTAGCTCCGGCCGACAGTATGGAATCCTGAATAAGAGTAACATAAATAGTATAGATCAAGCTCTCTTTGAGAAAGCGTTCACTTTGAAGACAAAATACATTCGATGCGGCTAGATTTTGGCAACAAATTACACAAACATCACCTCCTTAGCTTGAATAAGACGGGGATTATTGAGCGTAGATAGTACCAGGAATCCGTTGGCTTTTGCTGAAGAACACCAATACGTTTTGTGTTTACATATTCAGAGGCGAAAGGATGGACCCACGAAACATAGTTTGTTTCGGCCTCATATTTAGGAGAGTACTGAAGATCGATGTTTATCTACAGCTAGAACAGGCGTCAAATAACTTTCTTACCACAAAAACGTCGCCGTCACGGATATATATATATATATATATATATATATATATATATATATATATATATATATATATATATATATATATATATATATATATATATATATATATATATATATATATATATATATATATATATAAAGTTACAATGATTTTAGGCAATTCAAAACTAAATTTATAAAAACATTATATTGCACCACATAAACGCTTTCGTATTCACTCATCAGTATGCAGCACAATACTGATGAAGTGAACGCGTTTATGTGGTCATATAATGTTTTTATAAATTTAGTTTTTGAAATCGCCTAAACATCATTGTAACTTATATTTGTCACTATGAACACAACATATATATATATATATATATATATATATATATATATATATATATACCTTGGCCACTATAAGTGTATCCATCCAGCCCCTACATAATTTATCAGTAACTGTAAATCCAGGACAAGTGCTGGATTGTCAGAACTGGTGCATCATATTAGCAAGCGTATAAACAATACAAACACAATAATTGACCTGTCGCCTGACAGCTTTCTCCTATGCCTGCCTTTGGCTAGTTATGATACAATGACTAAGTTGAGAATGTTACAAAAAAGTAGCCCTCCAGCTATGTGGCTACGATACGTTTTAACATGCTTTAAACGCAGGGCAGCATCATGTTTTATGATTGAAGCAGCGTTTTCTAAAAAAAACTTGTAATCTAGACCGATGATCGGATGATGATCGGATATTGGAGCGGCTCAGATCTTGGGGCGAACCCAATATCGGGTATCGGATGGGATCGTATATCGAAACAGATCGAATAATGGAACAGATCTGGTATCGGAACGGATCGGGTAAAGGAACGGATTGTTTATCGGACCGAGTCGGATAACAGGCCGGGTCGATATCAGATATTGGAAACAATATCGGAGCGGATGAGGTATTTGGGCGGATTAGATATCGTAAATCAAGATGGTTAGTGGGCTGGATTGAGACGTCGCAAGCCTTTGGTAATTTTGACAGGAGATCGATTTGGATTGACTTTTCAGACAGTTGGTCGTGGCTTAGGACTTGGATTGAATTCGGAACGGCAATCCAGGTTTCTAAATGGCTTTGCCAGGATGATTCGGAATCATTTCGGAGAAGCCCAGAATGCACTGAACTTTCCTGATCCGAGGATAAGACCTAACGTAAGCACCCTGTTTCACATTTTCACTGTTTTAACACGCGCATTGACGAGGGCCTGAGCCACCTTCGCCTTGACGGGGGGCGGGGGGCGGGTACCTGCCCCACCCCTTAAGATCTCGAGAACCGCGCTAGGTAGCGAAAAACGGTAAACGGCGTTGGATGGCCCATCCACTTCTCCATCGAAAATATTTGAACCATTTTTTTGTCAAGTCACATTTAAGGTCACTAGAGGTCAAAACATGCCGTTATAGGGATAACATGTAAATTAACCCGCGCCCCACCGGGGGTCCGGCGCCACCTTCGCCCCACCGGGGGGTCATCGATGCCCCCCTCTAACTCCGAAAATATGGGCGTTAGCGCAAATCTGCAGGGTGCAATAGAAAGCTCGCGTGAATTCAGTAAGAAATTACTTTGCATGTTTTAGTGCTCAGGTCAATGGTTTGACCTCCAGAGGTCAAATTAGGTCAAGATCGGCTATTTTCACTCAAATATGCAATGATTAAGCAAACTGGTCATAACTCTTATGTCATTAGAGCTAGAAATTGCCAGTACTTTTTCCACTATGGTGAACGTAAAGACCTCCCGCCAGTGGTTTGACCTCCAGAGGTCACCTCGTGACCTAATATGACCTGAGGTCACGGAAGGTCACAAAGTGACCTTGCCGTATATTAAATGAAAGCCAGTGACAAGACAAACACGATGGTGTTTGTTTCGTTGCTCTAGCTTAATTAGGTCAAAAGTTATTGTCAAAATACTGTTTTTGAACTCTGGTGACCTTGGATGACCTTGGAAAAGTCAAATGGTAAATATGACCCCTGGGATCCGTGAAAGGGTGTCTAAAAACGCTGTTCTGAGCAGTCTGAGTATTTGCAATCATTTTTGTGCCTTTTATATCATGAAACAGGTTTTCTCCATTCTTTTCCATTGGGAGAGGTCGCCTCGTGACCTGACCTCAGGGCACGAAATCGAAAAATCCCGGATATACACCTTGTAGACCCTGGAGGGGTCATGAAGTGTACGAAGTTTCAAATCGATCGACTTTGAAATGTAGCTCTTACAGAGCTCTAAAGTTGAAGTGAGGTGACCTTGGTTGACCTCGTCTGGTGACCTGACCTTGGGTGACCCGGGGTAAAAAATTTCAGGGATGATGGGAAAATGATGCAGTGAGAGGTAGAGCCCTCAACCGCGGTGCTGCACCTCGTCGTTTTTCTGCTATTCCGGAAAAACCTTAGGGGGCCATCGATGGCCCCGGTGGGGCGAGGGTTAAGTTTTTCGGTCATTGCATCTGAACAAGTAAAGATAGCCCAAAACGCTTTGAACCATAAAAATCCTCGCAGCAAGCCAAACTGAATGATATATAATATGACCTTGCTAGGTCAAATCGATGATTTGACCTGACCTGAGGTCAGATCAAGGTCAAATTGGTCAAAATGCATATCATTAGAACTGCAATGACGAGCCAAATATAATGCAGTTAAAATAAACGTTCATCTCTATTCATTGATAAGTTAATCAGTTGCAACCATCTTCCCATGTATTTCCAATGGAGAGGTCATAGCTCGTACCTGACCTTAGGTCATTGATATAAAAATACAGGAACATATTTTTAGAGAACTCAGTGGGGCCATGGTGTGCTATGAGTTTCAATAGGATAAGCTTATCCTGTTCCGACTTATGCTATATTAACACGCGCATTGACGGGGGCGGGTACCCGCCCCCTCGGGTTTTTCGGAGACAGCAGAAAAAACGGGGGCGCGCAGCGCCGCCGTACTTGGTATACCTTTTCCCTTATCATTTTTGCAACTTCTGTGAAAATTTTAAGGATAGGTCATCTCAGGTCAGGTCACCAGTACAGGTCAAGTGACCTGATCTAAAAAAATTAAGATAGCATAAGTCAGAGCAGGGTGAACTTATCCGATTGAAACTCATATCACATAATAGGCCCACCGAGTTCTCTAAGATGTGTTCCGGTATTTTTGATATCGATGACCTAAGGTCAGGTACGAAGCATGACCTCTCCATTGGTAATACATGGGAAATATGGTTTTTACTGAATAACTCAGTCACAGATGGTGATAGAGCGTTTATTTTAGCTTCATTAGACTCGCCTTGGCTTTGCAGTTCTAATGATATGCATTTTATATAATTTGACCCTGACCTGACCTCAGGTCAGGTCAAATCTTTGATTTGACCTAGCAAGGTCAAATCATATATCATTCGATTCGGCTTGCTGCGAGGAATCATATAGTTCAAGTCGTTTTGCTCTATGTTTACTTGTTCAGATGTAATGGCCGCAAAACTTAATTTACATGTTATCCCCATGACGGCATGTGACGGCATGTTTTTTACCTCTGGTGACCTTAAATGTGACCTGACAAAAATGGTTCAAGTATTTTCGATGGAGAAGCGGATGGGCTACCCAACGCCGTTTACCGTTTTTTGCTACCCACCGTGGTTCTCGAGATCTTAGGGGGGCGGGTACCCGCCCCCCTCGTCAATCCGAAGGTGGCTCAGACCCCCGTCAATGCGCGTGTTAAACTTGTTTTGAAGTCAGGTCACTTGACCTGTACTGGTGACCTGACCTGAGATGACCTAACCTTAACACGCGCATTGACGGGGGTCTGAGCCACCTTCGCATTGACGGGGGGGCGGGTACCCGCCCCCCCCCTAAGATCTCGAGAACCACGGTAGGTAGCGAAAAATGGTAAACAGCGTTGGGCTGCCCGTCCACTTTTCCATCGAAAACATTTCAACCATTTTTGTCAGGTCACATTTAAGGTCACGAGAGGTCAAAACATGCCGTCATAGGGATAACATGTAAATTCAGTTTTTCGGCCATTACATCTGAACAAGTAAAGATAGAGCAAAACGACTTAAACTGTATGAATCCTCTCAGCAAGCCGAATCGAATGATATATAATTTGACCTTGCTAGGTCAAATCAAGGATTTGACTTGACCTGAGGTCAGGTCATGGTCAAATTATATAAAATGTATATCATTAGAACCGCAAAGCCCAGGCGAGTCTAATGCAGCTAAGATAAATGCTCTATCACTATCTGTTACTGAGTTATTACGGAAAAAAATTTCCATGTATTTCCAGCGGAGAGGTCACGTCTCGTACCTGACCTTAGGTCATCGATATCAAAAATACCGGAACATATTTTAGAGAGCTCGGTGGGGCCATTATGTGATATGATTTTCGATCGGATAATATCACCCTGCTCCGACTTATGCTATCTCAAACTTTTTTTGAGGTCGGGTCACTTGACCTGTACTGGTGACCTGACCTGAGATGACCTAACCTTAAAATTTTCGCAGAAGTTGTAAAAATGATGAGGGAAAAGGTATGCCAAGTACGGTGGCGCTAGCGCCGCCGTTTTTCTGCTATCTCCGAAAACCCGAGGGGCGGGTACCCGCCCCCGTCAATGTGCGTGTTAACATTTTGACAGAAGTTGTAAAATGATGGTGGAAATGGTATGCCAAGAACGGCGGCGAGTCCATTATTATGTTTTCTCCGAAAAACCCGAGGGGGCGGGTACTCGCCGCCCCCGTCAATGCGCATGTTAATAAAACATAATTTTTTACATTGTAATGCGGTTTAACAACGCTCATCAACTGTTTCTTCTTTAACTGAAAAATGTTATTATCAGCTGCGTCTATATTCAGATAACTTTTGGGATAAATGTCCAAACATAATTAGTTTCCCTTTCACTTTTTTAACAGAATAATTGCCATCCATCTTTTTTTACCACGACCATTTGTCAATTATTTTTTTCAAAAGAAGACCTTTGTGTCTATAGGTTCTGGAAGGCCCATCTCCTCACATCCTGGATGCAAAGGATTCAAGGACATGGACCAGCTAAGAACTTTTCTTGGTTCAACCATATCCCTCAGTGCAGCACTCCGAAATCCGACCATTGAATAAATTCTGGCCTATTTACCTAAGGTAGTGGTAGGAGTCTGCAAAGGATAGGTGTGGAAAACAATTAAAGGCAAACAAAATATGCGAACATGGCAAAGGACCACTACTCGCAAATAATATTATAGTTCATAAGGGGAAAATACGTACGCTCATCTGACACCATCTGCAGTGGAGGCCTGTGATGCCGTTGTAGGCCTTTATGTTTTTCTTGCACTTGGAGCATTTTCCGACGCAGTTGCCCTCTACCCAGTGGTGCAGCATGCTCTGAGAGGTCTTCTTGGACTTGACGTACGTGGCGATGCAGGAAGCGGGTGCACGTTGCACACATCGTTCGTGTACTGTATACTTACAGACTGCAAAACACGTACAAATATAATCAGCACATGGGTACCGATACTCTGGTAAACCTAGAGACAACAGCTACATTCCTACATTCCCGCATTTCTACACCTACATTCCCGCATTCCTACACCTATATTGCCTCACCTTCTCAGGAATCGGGTCTCTAATCCGCTCGCAAAAAAAGTTTCGTACCCAGGCTGGCAAATACAAATAAGTGCAGAAAGATGGAAGTTGAGCCGAAGATATTTCATGTCGGAGTTCAAAACTTCCTCCGCTGTTGGCAAGGTGTAGACAAGCCTTTCTTCACTTCAGACTGGGTAGACTGGCTTTCTACTTCCTCCACTGTTTTAAAGAGTGTTTTGGAAGCTTTGACTTCCATTGCACGTTCTCATCAGGGACAAATTATTTAACGGTTTAAACTTAATAACTTGTCAATGGATGATGATATAGAGTTTATTTGAAAGCTAATGGGTTTATTTTATTTTTGCAGTTTTAATGATATACTTTTGACCTAGACTGACCTTGAACGAACCCCAAATCAGGTCAAATTCTATATTTGAACTGACAAGGTCATACTATATATTTGACTGTTGATGTATTATACTATTATATATTATATACATATATATTATCATACATTAAACTATGATGTATTATACTATTGATTTGGCTTGCTGCGAAGATTCCGTTCGTTTAAATGTTTCCCTCTACCTCTACTAATTCAGATATAATGATTGAAAACCTTCGTTTCCATGTTATCCCTATGGATACATGCCTTGAACTTTAGTGATCTTAAATGTGACCTGAAAAAGATAAAATTTATTCTGTACAATTAACACCCGCATTGACGGGGGTCTGAGCCACCTTCGGATTGACGAGGGGGCGGGTACCCGCCCCCGTAAGATCTCGAGAATCACGGTAGGTAGCAAAAACGGTAAACAGCGTTGGGCAGCCCACCCGCTTCTCCATCGAAAATATTTGAACCATTTTTTTGTCAGGTCACATTTAAGGTCACCAGAGGTCAAAAACATGCCGTCACATGCCGTCATAGGGATAACATGTAAATTAAGTTTTTCGGCCATTGCATCTGAACAAGTAAAGATAGAGCAAAACGACTTGAACTCTATGAATCCTCGCAGCAAGCCGAATCGAATGATATATGATTTGACCTTGCTAGGTCAAATCAAAGATTTGACCTGACCTGAGGTCAGGTCAGAATCAAATTATATAAAATGCATATCATTAGAACCGCAAAGCCAAGGCCAGTCTAATGAAGCTAAAATAAACGCTCTATCACCATCTGTTACTGAGTTATTCAGTAAAAACCATATTTCCTATGTATTACCAATGGAGAGGTCATGCTTCGTACCTGACCTTAGGTCATCGATATCAAAAATACCGGAACATATTTTAGAGAACTCGGTGAGCCCATTATGTGATATGAGGTTCAATTGGATAAGTTCACCCTGCTCCGACTTATGCTATCTTAAACTTTTTTGAGGTCGGGTCACTTGACCTGTACTGGTGACCTGACCTGAGGTGACCTATCCTTAAAATTTTCACAGAAGTTGCAAAAATGATGAGGGAAAAGGTATGCCAAGTACGGCGGCGCTGCGCGCCGCCGTTTTTCTGCTGTCTCCGAAAAACCCGAGGGGGCGGGTAACCGCATCCCGTCAATGCGCGTGTTAACCCGCGCCCCACCGGGGGTCCGGCGCCACCTTCCCCCACCGGGGGACCATCGATGGCCCCCTCTAACTCCGAAAATATGGGCGTTAGCGCAAATCTGCAAATTGCAATAGAAAGTTCGCGTGAATTCAGTAAGAAATTACTTCGCATGTTTTAGTGCTCAGGTCAATGGTTTGACCTCCAGAGGTCAAATTAGGTCAAGATCGGCTATTTTCACTCAAATATGCAATGATTAAGCAAACTGGGCATAACTCTTATGTCATTAGAGCTATTGAGGCCTGGTAAAGTTCATTTGATAGGAAATTGCCAGTAATTTTTCCGTTATGTGGAACGTAAAGACCTCCCGCCAGTGGTTTGACCTCCAGAGGTCACCTCGTGACCTAATATGACCTAAGGTCACGAAAGGTCACAAAGTGACTTTGCCGTATATAAAATGAAAGCTAGTGACAAAACAAACACGATGGTGTTTGTTTCACCGCTCTAGCTCAATTAGGTCAAAAGTTATTGTCAAATTACTTTTTTTACTTCTGGTGACCTTGGATGACCTTGGAAAAGTCAAAGGGTAAATATGACCCCTGGGATCCGTGAAAGGGTGTCAAAAAACGCTGTTCTGAGCAGTCTGAGTATTTGCAATCATTTTTGTGGCTTTTATATCATGAAACAGGTTTTCCCCATGCTTTTCCAATGGGAGAGGTCGCCTCGTGACCTGACCTCAGGGCACGAAATCGAAAAATCCCGGATATACACCTTGTAGACCCTAGAGGGGTCATGAAGTGTAGGAAGTTTCAAATCGATCGACTTTGAAATGTAGCTCTTACAGAGCTCTAAATTTGAAGTGAGGTGACCTTGGTTGACCTCGTCTGGTGACCTGACCTTGGGTGACTCGGGGTAAAAAAATTCAGGGATGATGGGAAAATGATACAGTGAGAGGTAGAGCCCTCAACCGCGGTGCTGCGCCTCGTCGTTTTTCTGCTATCCCGGAAAAACCTTAGGGGCCATCGATGCCCCCCGATGGGGCGAAGGTTAAGATGGGCTATCTAACACCATTTCTCTTTTTCGCTATCTAGTGTACTTGTCGAGATATTAGGTGGGCGTTTACCCCTCCCCGTCAAGGCGAAGGTGGCTCAGACCCCCATCAGGGCGCGTGTTAGCCTGTCAACACGGACGGAACTTGGCAAGACGTTGTGTAAGACTCACATACGCAGCAGAGCCCCTTCTTCCCCAGCCCCATCAGCATGGTGAGGCACAGATTACAGTAGGCCGGCCGGTTGAAGTGTTTGAGTCGCCACAGGTGGTTTCCATCGTCTTTCACGTTCTGTCGGCCAGAGAGCACGTGGAAGGCATCACGTACGACCAACACAGCTGTTGCGGACACACGCTGATACCAAACTATCGGCCGCCGGTGCGCTGGCACTCCTTTTCTGATACCGGGCTCACGGCCGCAGGTATGTACACTAGAACTCTGATGCCGAACTCACGGTGGCAAACAAGCATGCTGGTACACTGGTACTGGACTCGCAGCCGCAGGTATGATGGCACACTGGTACAGGACTCATGGCCGCAGGTATGACGGCACACAGATACAAGACTCACGGTCGCAGGTTCGACGGCACACTGGTACCGGGCTCACGGCCGCAGGTATGACGGCACACAGATACAAGACTCACGGCCGCAGGTATGACGGCACACTGGTACCGGGCTCACGGCTGCAGGTATGACGGCACACAGATACAAGACTCACGGCCGCAGGTATGACGGCACACTGGTACCGGGCTCACGGCTGCAGGTATGACGGAACACTGGTACCGGGCTCACGGCCGCAAGTATGACGGCACACAGATACAAGACTCACGGCTGCGGGTATGACGGCACACTGGTACCGGACTTACGGCCGCGGGTATGACGGCAAACTGATACAGGACTCACGGCTGCAGGTATGATGGCACACTGGTACCGGACTCACGGCCGCAGGTATGACGGCACACTGGTACCGGACCCACGGCCGCAGGTATGACGACACACTGGTACCGGACTCATGGCCGCAGGTACTGATACAGGACTCACGGCCGCAGGTATGACGGCACACTGGTACCGGACTTACGGCCGCGGGTATGCCGGCACACTGATACAGGACTCACGGCTGCAGGTATGACGGCAAACTGGTACCGGACTCACGGCCGCAGGTATGACGGCACACTGGTACCGGGCTCACGGCCGCGGGTATGACGGCACACTGATACAGGACTCACGGCCGCAGGTATGACGGCACACTGGTACCGGGCTCACGGCCGTAGGTATGCCGACACACTAGTACCGGACTCATGACCGCAGGTACTGATACAGGACTCACGGCCGCAGGTATGGTGGCACACTGGTACCGGACCCACGGCCGCAGGTATGACGACACACTGGTACCGGGCTCACGGCCGTAGGTATGACGACACACTGGTACCGGGCTCACGGCCGTAGGTATGACGACACACTGGTACCGGACTCACGGCCGCAGGTACTGATACAGGACTCACGGCCGCAGGTATGGTGGCACACTGGTACCGGACCCACGGCCGCAGGTATGACGACACACTGGTACCGGGCTCACGGCCGTAGGTATGACGACACACTGGTACCGGGCTCACGGCCGCAGGTTTGACGACACACTGGTACCGGGCTCACGGCCGCAGGTATGGCGACACACTGGTACCGGACTCACGGCCGCAGGTACTGATACAGGACTCACGGCCGCAGGTATGACGGCACACTGGTACCGGGCTCACGGCCGCGGGTATGACGGTACAGTGATACAGGACTCACGGCCGCAGGTATGACGGCACACTGGTACCGGGCTCACGGCCGTAGGTATGCCGACACACTAGTACCGGACTCACGACCGCAGGTACTGATACAGGACTCACGGCCGCAGGTATGACGGCACACTGATACAGGACTCACGGCCGCAGGTATGACGGCACACTGGTACCGGACCCACGGCCGCAGGTATGACGGCACACTGGTACCGGACCCACGGCCGCAGGTATGACGACGCATAATTACCGGACTCACGGCCGCAGGTATGACGGCACACAGAAACAAGACTCACGGCCGCAGGTATGACGGCACATTATTACTGGGCTCACAGCCGTAGGTATGACGGTACCCTGGTACCGGACTCACGGCCGCAGGTATGACGGCACACTGGTATTGAGCTCACGGCCGCAGGTATGATGGCACCGGGCTCGCGGCCGCGGACGCGACGACAGAGTGACTAAGGACAGTGTATGCAGCCGAAACGAGACCGCGCACCGCGCAGCTTATATTAAGAGCGTCTCCAACCAGTAAACAATACCAAACATGTGTTTGTTTTCTACATCACAGAAACATATAAGTTGAATGGTAAACGGACGAGTTTCAATGTGACTACTGAATTGAAAGACAGCGAGCGTATAACGAGTTTACACTGAGAGAAAAAACGACACCTGATTGGGGTATCAAGGGATGCCGTAAAAAAGTCCACCCTTTTGGGGTATCTGGAAGACCCCTCTTTGGGGAGTATTTTTCGCAACAAATTTGGGATCAGGGGTGTCAGACTCCAATGTTCGGAACCCCGACTCTTCATTAACCCACGCCCCACCGGGGGTCCAGCGTCACCTTCGTGAAGGTGGCGCCGAGGTGACCCCGGTGGGGCGAAGCTTGCCCCACCGGAGGCCATTGATGGCCCCCTCTAACTCTGAAAATATTGGGATTAGCGCAAATCTGAAAAGTGCATTAGAAAGCTCTCATGAATTCCGTCAGAAATAACTTAAATGTATAGGCAATCAGGTCAATGGTTTGACCTCCAGAGGTCAAGTTATGTCAAGGTAGGCTATTTTCACTCAAATATGCAATGCTTAACACGCGCATGAACGGGGGCAGGTACCCGCCCCCTCGGGTTTTTCGAAAACAGCAGAAAAACGGCGGCGCGTAGCGCCGCCATACTTGGTGTGCCTTTTCCTTAATCATTTTTACAACTTTTGTCAAAATTTTAAGGTTAGGTCATCTCAGGTCAGGTCACCAGTACAGGTCAAGTGAACTGACCTCAAAAAAAGTTTAAGATAGCATAAGTCGGAGCAGGATGAACTTATCCGATTGAAACTCAGGTCATCGATATCAAAAAACCAAGATATTTTAGAGAGCTCTGGGCTCAATGTGTATCTGAATTTTATCTAATTTGACCGTAATGACCTCAGGTCAGGTCAAATCTTGATTTGACCTAACAAGAGGAGTCATATTATATCTAACGGTACAGGTACGAGGCATGACCTCTCCATTGGAAATACATGGGAAAAACGGTTTTACTGCATAACTCAGTAATGGATAATGATAGAGCGCTTATGTTAGCTGCATTAGACTCGTCTTGGCTTTGCAGTTCTAATGATATGCATTTTATATAATTTGATCCTGACCTGACCTCAGGTCAGTTCAAATCCTTGATTTGACCTAGCAAAGTCAAATTATATATCATTCGATTCGGCTTGCTGAGAGGATTCATATAGTTCAAGTCGTTTTGCTCTATCTTTACTTGTTCAGATGTAATGGTCAAAAACTTTATTTACATGTTATCCCTATTATGGCATGTTTTGACCTCTCGTGAACTTAAATTTGACCTGACAAAAAATGGTTCAAATATTTTCGATGGAAAAGTGGATGGGCTACCAAATGCTGTTTACCGTTTTTCGCTACCTACCGTGGTTCTCGAGATCTTAGGGGGCGGGTACCTGCCCCCCCCTCGTCAAAGCGAAGGTGGCTTAGAACCCCGTCAATGCGCGTGTTAAGCAAACTGGGCATAACTCTTATGCCATTCGGGTTTGAGTCACCTTCGCTTTGACGGGGAGTGGCGGGTACCAGCCCCCCCCAAGATCTGGAGAACCACGCTAAGTAGCGATAATAGCGGTAAACGGCGTTTGGTATCCATCCATCTCTCCATCGAATATTTGGACCATTTTTTTCAGGTCACATTTAAGGTCACTAGAGGTCAAACCATGCCGTCATGAGGATAACATGTAAATGAAGGTGTTCGGTCATTACATCTGAACAAGTAAAGATAGAGCAAAACAACTTGAACTATATGAATCTTCGTCGCAAGCCAAATCGAATGGGATATAATATGACCTCCTCTTGTTAGGTCAAATCAAGGATTTGACCTGACCTGAGGTCATGTCACGGTCAAATTAGATAAAATGCATATCATTAGAACCGCAAAGACAAAGCGGATCTTACGTAGCTAAAAAAACGCGTTATCACCACCCATTACTAAGTTATTCAGTTAAAACCGTTTTTCCCATGTATTTCCAACGGAGAGGTCATGGTTCGTACCTAACCTTAGGTCATCGATATAAGAAATACCGGAATATATTTTAGATAGCTCGGTGGCCCTATTATGTGATATAAGTTTCAATCGGAGAAGTTAACCCTGTTCCGACTTATGTTATTTTATACTTTTTTTAGTTTATGTCACTTGACCTGTACTGGTGACCTGACCTGAGATGACCTGAACTTAAAATTAAAAAAAGTTGTAAAAATGATGAGAGAAAAGGTATACGAAGTACAGCGGCGCTAGCCCCGCCGCTTTTAATGTTATCTCCGAAAAACCCGAAAGGGGCGGGTACCCGCCCCCCATCAATGCGTTCCGCGTGTTAAAGCTATTGAGATCTGGTACAGTACATTTGATAAAATGAACACCAGTGACGAGACATACACAATGATGTTTGATTTAGCGCTTTTGCTCTATAAGGTCAAAAGTTATTGTCAAAATACTTTTTTCACCCCTGGTGACCTTGGATGATCTCGGAGAGGTCAAAGGGCAAATATAGCCCCTGGGATCCGTAAAAGGGTGCCTAAGAACGCTTTTCTGAGCAAGCTGAGCATTTGCAATCGTTTTTGTGACTTTTAGATCATAATACAGTTTTTCCCCATGCTTTTTCAAAGGGAGAGGTCACCTCGTGACCTGGACTCAGGTCACGAAATCGAAGAATCTCAGATATACATCTTTTAGCCCCTGGAGGGGTCATGAAGTGTAGGCAGTTTCAAATCAATCGAATAAGAAATGTAGCTCTTATAGAGCTCAAATTTGAAGTGAGGTGACCTTGGTTGACCTCGCCTGGTGACCTGATCTTAGGTGACCCGGGGTAAAAAATTTCAAGGATGGTTGAAAATGATAGGGTGAGAGATAGAGCCTTAAACCGCGGTGCTGCGCCTCATCGTTTTTCTACTAAAACGAAAAAAACCTTAGGGGGAACTTCGGTGCCCCCGGTGGGACGAGGGTTAATTAGTGACATGCAGTGATAGCTCTAACCGGTGAATGAAAAAAAATGTTCTTCCAATAAAAAAACTTATTTTTTGCAATGCTTCCTGCCAGCAAAGCACCTCTTACCTTCCAGTATGGACTTATCTTCTGATTATTTCACCATGTTCAGAATACCTATATGGTTTGAGATATGAGAATATGTTATAACTCCGGTTTTCCTTGAGCCTAATGAGACAAGTTTCTGATTTAAGGCCTAAATGTTTTCCTTTTGAGGTTCGCCGTGTTTAGCCTGCATACTGTTTTATCATTTAACATCAGAGAAGAACTTGGGTTTAATTTTGCGGCTTATTGACACACCAAGCAACTGCCAGGGTCATATGGTGTCGCCAACTCTTTCCCTGGTGGAAGGGTTTCTCGGGAGTCAGATTGCTCCTTGAACAGGGAATCTGCCGGGCTTTGAACCCAGGTCTATCAAATGGAAAGCAAACGTGCTAACCATTATAACACCACGCCCTCCTCCCCCAAGAACCTGGCTTTTAAGTTATGATAGGGCGTGCATGCCAGTTCTTCCACATACAAGTTCTGTCTATTACCTTTGCGCATATATTAGTGTTGATATGTTGACAATTTAAATGAATCAATCGATTTATAAATAAATGCAAAGTGTTTCCATACGCCAAGTTGAGCTGGAGTCATGAATGATCGCAAAACGTCACTGACACCATATATTTGCAATTTTTTCTAATAATTTCAGAACCAGATTAGAGCTTGGAATCAAATGAGGACCAGATCGGCTTAGTTCTGTGAATTTTAGACCTCCCTGGCACCCTGCACACTAAAAAAACGTTATTCCAAGCTCATCCAGGGACAAACGCCAGTTACATGCGTGTGACACTGATCACTGATATGAAGCCACAGCGCTTTTGTGTCCCTAAAATCAACTGCCATAAAATCAAGCTGTAGCATAAACAAAATTTTGCGCCAGTGGAAACTGAAACATTTTAGCTTTCCCAAGAGGTGAGAGAGTAAAAATTTTAGAGCAATGACTTTGCTACGCCGCAATACGAAAACTCCATATGAAGCAGCGTCAGCAGATATACAGTCACAAAACTTTCCCACTTACACTAGACGGGGAACCTTCCTGCTGCGCGCGCGACAAAAAGTGACAGAGTAGGAGACCTTCGGCTGGGGAACTTACCGCGTCCAGGCCGAGCAAGACGAGCAGAGGGATGGTGGTCATGCCTCCGCGCATCCACTCGTCCAGCGATACGGTGCCGTCGCCGTCGTAGTCGATCTCCACCATCATATCCTGCAGAATCTGTCGGACAAGTGAGAGCTGGAAACCGGGCATCACTACAGGGCACGCCTTGTAGCTGGACATCATTGGCGGACAAGTTGAAGGGGCTGCGGACGGGGCAGCAGTCGTACCAGTGGCAACTAACCAGCAATTCTGCTCCCTGCAACCAGAACCAGTGGTGGCGCTTTCCCCCTGACATTCTACGCACCATGTGCTGATTGTTTCTACAGGAGTATGTTTTTATAAAGGTAAACCTGTAAGTAGGTTAGATATAAGTTAATATTATTTGGAATACGAGTCAAGTATGTATGGGGGATATGAATACACATTTAACTTTTTGAAATTGAACGCCACTTAAGCTGTGATATTATTACTTGGGGAAGGACTGGAGGAATCATGGCACACATTAGAGTGAGACTTCTATTCAACGTGAATGAGGTAGGCACGGCAACCTTACTTAAACCCGCTTGGAAAAATATAAGTCCAGTTCCCTTCCTTGCGCTGCAAGTGACCATATTAAGCTACTTACCAACTCTTCCTATCTTATATCGGCAACTCGCGCCTTGGTGTTGATGAC
The DNA here is from genome assembly GCA_034440635.1 of Lepas anatifera. Taxonomy (NCBI): domain Eukaryota; kingdom Metazoa; phylum Arthropoda; class Thecostraca; family Lepadidae; genus Lepas; species Lepas anatifera. Next base: position 29,104 of record JAOTON010001308.1, on the reverse strand, counting down.
TTACTTTGATGGGTAAGTGAGACTGGCAAACCATTTATTGAGGATCACTTGACCGAGATCAAAACCATGATCGGCCAAATTTTCAAAGAAAACCACATTTTTTAATGTAGACAGTGGGCACCGCCTATGGCCATGAACTCTTCCCGGACATGTTGAAAATTCGATCAAATAATAAGCATAACTGCCAGCTGTTGCACCGCACGAACACATCTTGAGCCTTAGGGGAGGCTTTCAATTACCTGGCCCGCTCCAGGTGAGACAGATCCAAGGCCTTCAAATCTAGAGACAGAAGGTTCCGTTTTCAAAACATGACATTCTCTGTTTACAAAGATGTTTACATGTGTGACGTCAGCAGACGCCCTCCGGTCGGCATGCCACCTATGCCACCTGACACTGCCATGGTGCAGTTGGTTAAGACGTCACAGATTGATATGGGAGGTCTACGGATCAAAACTAACCTCTGGCAGCCTTTTCCTCGACCGCCTCCTATCCAGGGGATGACAGCACAATGAGTAATGCCCACATTGACTCCGGAATTACGCTGACCAACCAGCGCCTTTCTTTTGGGGAGCACTGGCTTGATCTACCTTTTGGTTCACCGGTCCGGTGGCACAGCCAAAAGGTACGTCCACGCCTCGTATCACCAGTACTCTGTTCCGCTGTGCTCCAGAAATCGGGATAGCCTCGCTGTATCACACGGTGGGGCAGTGATAGGGAACGTGCGAACATGGTTATCCCGCAATGGTGCCGATAAATGGAAAACCTGTGCCGTGTACATACGTGTTTGTGCGTTTCTGTGCGATAGTATCCTATAAAAAATATTCCCGGCTTATGGACGAAAAAATATTAAAGAAATAGTTCAGTTATTCTAAATCAGCTCCTCTTTCGTTTCAATTCTAGTGATCCAGTTTGACACGTGCATTGACGGGGGGGGTTGGGTACCCACAACCTCGAGTTTTTTCGGAGATATAATAAAAACGGGGGGCGTGTAGCGCCACCGTACTATCACTTTTGCAACTTTTAGTTGCATTTTAAGCTTAAGGCGTCTCAGCTCAGGTCACCAGTGCAGGTCAAGTGACCTTACCTCAAAAAAGTTTAAGATAGCATAAATCGGAACATGGTGAATACCTATCCGTATGAAACTCATATCACATAATGGCCCCACCAAGTTATACAAATATATTTTTGTATTTTTCATCGATGAACTAAGCTCAGGTACGAGCCATCACCTCTCTGTTGGAAATACATGGGGAAATTCATTTAAACTGAATAACTTGGCAATTGATGGTTTTAGAGCGTTTTTTAACGACATTAGGTTTGCCTCATCCTTGATGCTCTAATATGCATTCTGACCCAATTTAAACTCGATGTAACTTCATGTCAGGTCATATCCTAGATTTGACCTGCTTTGACCTAGCAAATCACACTATATATCATTCGATTCGGCTTACTGCGGGGTTTTCTATAGCTTATATTGCTTTATCTAGTTTTACCATTTCAGATGGAACCACTGAAAACCTTCGTCTACATGTTGGTCCTATGGTGGCATGCATTGACATCTAGTTACTTTACATGTGACCTGAGAAAGAAATGGTCAAATATTTTCTATAGAAATTTGAATGGGGTATCCAACGCTGGTTACAGTTTTCCCCTATCTAGCGTGGTTCTTAAAACCTTAGGGGGGCGGGTAGGTACCCGCCCCCCGTCAATGCGAAGTTGGCTCAGACACCCGTCAATGCCGTGTTAATGCTGGGTTTTCCTTGACTATGATGTCGTCTTGACACCGTCCTTGTGAGTATTTTCGGACGATTTACGCCACATATATGGAATTCTCTCCTCAGTAATGAGAAAACATACGTTAAAAACTTTTAGTTGAAATTATTCCAACAGATGCTAAGCATACATCCAATGTTTCAAATACTGATGCATACTTGTGCGTTTGCACTGGTACCGGACATCGAATTTCGGACATAGGCGTCCTTGCCCCTCTATCAAAGGCAGGAGATTGAGCCACCGAATCATATAACTGGCTTTTGATGATAATATACAACTTATTTATAAAATGCCTAGGTATATTTTTAAATATAAAACTCCTGTGTCAACATATCCAGGCAATTTCTGAAAACACCTAGTAACGTTCAAACAACAGGAATAGCTCTAAGCCAGAGTGTTAGCAGTGGGTGTTAGCACAGAGTGTTAGCAGCCATAGTGTAAGCATTCAGAAGTTCTTCCAAGTATTAGCAGCCAGTGACGGCGGATCGTCTTCGTCCTAGTAACCAGGTATCTTTATTCCATGTGTGTACTACATTCAGTTGATGCTAAAATGATAGTCGCCTCCCTATCCCCAGCAGGACACCTGGATTTCACAGGCACAGTTCCCAGTCTACGACCTTACGACCTTTGATGGTGATTGGCAGTTAGTAGCCAGTCCGTAAACTCGAAGTGTGAAAGGTAAGTTTTTGATAAAAATATAATACAAATAGATAGGGCATTACTAGTAATGCCCTATTTTTCTTTGTTTTTCCGATGTCGGCTGAAATGTTGCTTCATACCCTAATACACCTTTACCAGTCTCGATGAAGGCGTTTATTTTCAACTCACATCCATCAACGTGATATGTGTATGCATATTTATTTACAGACATAAACAGCTCAACCAAAGGCCTTGAGCCATATTTTTAACAAGTCAAAAGACATGTAGTTAAAAAATATGTCCTAAATCTATGCACTAAGATAGCTATTGATTCAAACGACAGGGTAGCAGGCCTGGGTGGCGATGCCACACTGGTTGCTGCCGTTGCGGGTCATCCTGATGTAGCCCTCAATGCCCCAGCCGGTGCCCCAGGAGTTCTTGACGAGCCAGTAGCCGTCTCCGTAGCCGACAGCCAGGACGCCGTGGTCCAGCCGGCTGCTGCTGCAGCGGTGCTCGTTGTAGATGCCGGAATGGTACAGCTGGAACGAGAAGTGCGAGGCGTCGATGGCGACGGAGACGGGGCCGACGTTGGCGACAGCGTCCATCAGGTGCGACTCGGAACCGGACTGGATGTCTTTGTGTGAAGCTACCTTCGCCACGAACTTGGACTTCGAGGCCTTGCACGTGTGGCCAGTCTTGGCAGTGTACGGATAATCAGACTCGGACTCGATGCCGCCAGCGTGGTGGATGTAGTTGAAGGCGGAGTCCATGAGGCCACCGTTGCAGCCGGCGTTGCCGTAGGACTTGCTGCAGTCGACCAGCTGCTGCTCAGAGAGCGAGGCCAGGCTGTGGCCGGCCATCTTCCACTGTGCCTCCAGGGAGCCGGTGGTGGAGAAGGCCCAGCAGGAGCCGCACTGACCCTGGTCCTTGACGTGAGTGACGACGCCCTTATCGCGCCAGTCCACCTCAGAGGGGGCCAGCTTGCCGCTGATCTCGTGGCTGCCATGAGGGCGGCTGCTCTGGGCGATGTATCCCTTGAAGGTGGCGCTCCACTCCTCAACAGTCAGGTCAGCGAACTTGTTGAGGGCGACATCGAAGGTCTGCTTACCTGCGGCATACTCGGCGTTATGTTTCTCGACGAAAGCTTTGTTGTCCGCGTACACCTTCATGCGGTAGAACTCCTCAATGGGGTTGGCGTACGACTTGGCATGGGTGGTCTTGTATGCCTCCCATTCGGAGCGCTCCACAAAAGCGGAGGCGGCTCCCACCAGGGCGATGAGCAGTAAAAGTTTCATGGTGTCAGATTTCAGCCTGTCTGATGCTTCTGGGACGATCTAGGTCCCATTTATACCGGCCCTTATCGGTTGATGCGCAGTGGAGCGTCGTCACCGTCAGGCATTTCGACTGTGACTTGCAAAAAGGCTGAGACACCTTCAAAACAGATGCTCTTGGACAACTTCTCTCATGAGGTATTTGACCTCGGAAAAAGCTTGGCGCTATTTGCTGGGTTATGTCTAACTTTGTCTCAGTATATGAGAGAAAAGATAAAGAAACAACGCACGGACCATGAGTTCAAGAGTCAGCAAAAACTGAGTTTGTAAATTAGTGCAACAAGGACATGGTATCAAGGCGAATGCTGACAGCAGATGTTTGCTATCGTCATTTGGCTACGCCTGGTAGAATTCATGCTCAAGTTTCAATTGGGATATAATTCATGTTTCTGTTCAGCAGTGTAAAATGTGTTTCCGTGGATATCACCCCCTCCCATTCGTTCTATAAAATTTTCTCAGGACACAACACACTTAGATTTTGGTATGACACACCCTATCGAGCTTCCAGCAATAATATTGAAAAAAATCAGTGTGTGTCATTTTATTTATTTGACTTTTTGTACAACAAACAGTCTCTCCGTCCTTTGCCAGTTTTGACATATACTTTTTAGGGCAAAAGGTTATTCCCTTTTATACATTTTGTGGCGCCTTGTCCCCAAGCAGCCCTCCGTAAATTTTGAATAATACTTCATTTAAGCAGTTTGATGTAAAACCCACAAGCAGCAAACGCGGACCACAAACCACAAAAATCGCCCGACAGCTGCTTCTCTAAGTCCCATAATAACTAGCGATCGTGCCAAATTCGGATTCATGATCTGAGATCGGTCAAAGGGTGCCATTAGTGGAATCTGGAATAACTTTTGGAGGGGGGGCAAACCAACGTTTGGAGGAAATCGCAGGCGAGAAAAATATAAATTGAGACAAATTCGCGAAAACATATTAGGTAGTTGCAAAGAAAAAGAGCTAAAATTTTGCCCATAAAATAGTATCCTTTGGGAGCCAAAAGATACTGTTTAAGCTTTGAAAGGGGCCATGACCCCTTTGGCCCCCCCTTGAATCTGCCTGTGGAGGGCGCCATTTACGCTATGTGAGCTTCTGTTTTCTTAGGGTACTATCAGGTGCCGTCAAGTCGCATCGTGTGGGTGCCAATAGTTGCATATGGGGAGAGGGAAGTGAAATTTTAGGGTGCTTCTGGGTGATTCCAGTGGGCACTGAGTGCCCGACCTGAAGGGGGGGCATCTACTTTCACGCCACTCTGGACAAAGGCGGATCCAGTGGAAGGGACATCCTGGCCTTGACCCTCCAAAGCGGTCAAATTTTACATTGTTCTTATCTATTTTGGCTAATTGTCTTTATAAAAACGCAATATTTTACACAATTCTGTTCCAATTAGCCCCCCCACGTTTCGCCTAGATCTGTCTCTTCCTCTGGGTTCGTCTTCGGATGATGCTGCAGCGGGCTGCAGAGGGTACTTACTGGCTTCAGTTCGGAAACGTCCCAGCCCAAGTACTCGGCCACCGACATCATCTGGTTCACGATGCAGTCCGTCTCCTGTCACAAAGCCACACAAATAAAGTTCAGCTTAAGCATCACACGCTGGCGCATATCATATCATGTGTATATCCTATACGCCAAAAAGGAGATTATTAGATTGCACGCGTATGTCATAGGGTTGAGTTGTATGATCATAACCAAATACTACTTCAAACAGCTACAGAGTGACATCCTGCCTTATTATTTTGTACATTAGTCTCCAGGCCAGGAAAATTGTCAAAGGGAAGGCTATTGCGCCAGATTCGAAGCCGTACTCACATAGGTGTCAAGAACTCCATTTCCGTCGCTGTCATAAAGCCGAAACATAACTGAAAAGAACACCAGTCGTCAAGTCTAGTACTGAGCAATGATTGCTAGATCGACTCATATGGCCTAAAATTTAGCAATTTTTGCATAGTCCTTCGTGTCGGAATCGAGCAGACCTTCACCCAGATGAGGGTATCTTTAATCCCCTCCCGAATAATTTCTGAGTTGGCCGGGAACGGTAGAGAGTAGAGCTAGAATAGTTGGTATTCTGGCTGTAGGTCGAAGTACTTAACCTAAACGTGGTAAGCACTCTATATTTGCATTGCCAAAGTTGTTACACCGCGGTGCCGACACTGTTCAATCTTTTATTTTTGGCGGGGAAAATGGCGTCTAAATCGAGTTTGCGTGATATTCTAGCCTGAAGGCATATGCTTGATTTCGTGATGTTTAGCGGCCCGCAGGACCTTGGCGTACTGCGGGCCTGACTCGATATTTGATGGTCGAGTAGCAAAGGCTCGACACCAGGGGTTTCAAATAATGTTAAAAGGATGTTTCTAACAATCTTATGTATTTTCGGAGATAAACGAAGCTTGATAAGCATACAATCCATACATCGTTAAGAAAATTTGAACTGTTCTAACCTCTGAAATGACTGGACAAAAATTCGAATGTAACTTAGATTGGATTTGGGACCTTTTATTGTGTCTTAATTTTTTTAGCTCTTTTAGCTTTAGAATTCAAGCTGATACTCTTAAAAACGTCTTAAAGAAACGTCTAAAGACATAACATGTCATACCTCAAATGAACTCCCCACACCATCACAAAGGTGGCTCAGACTCGCCAACCGGGCAAAGGTATAAGTCCCTACTGAACTGAAGATGAAGTCATTCCCATCGAAATCCTTCAGCCCCTCCATGTACCAAGGGCTGTGTGCTGCCTGCACGCTGTCAGTGTGACCGATGCGCGCGGAAACACTTGTGTGTTTAACGACGCACGAACTGCGAGTTCATGTAACGTTGGAACTAGGCTTGATCTAGGGCAGGGCGCCAAGCCCTGCCTCGAGCGGGTGGAAAGCACATTGAGGCGCTCTGACATAGTTGATTGGTACCCACGCACACAGCTGGTTAGGCACGTTGAAGGAAGCCAAGTACACTTTTTCTTGCTCGTGAACCCATCAATTTATCAGATACATGGGTTGCCCATCCTGCCCCCAGTGTCCATGTTTCCTCGCTCTCACCTACTTTTTACCACTTCAGCATTAGTTACCTCACCACCACGGGGCTTTCAATCGTAAGTTCTTGCGAATTATTCCGAGTGAGATTTAAATGAGCATTGCTTTGCTTTGCATACCTCTAGGGTGATCAGCTTGAAAAATGATGACCACAAATTACCATCAGATCAGGTCAGGTCAATGAGTTATGATGCCGATTCTCAACCCTTCCACAGCGATTTTGTTCTTCTAAAATGAGGTTGAAAAAAACCAGGGTATAGCTCGAAAGTCATATCAAGTTTATAGGCATCATGCGAAAGGTCCTGAAAATGTGAATATGTATGCTACAATCAATTTTGAGGTCAGACCGATAACTCGGTCAACAGAGGGAACCAAAGGTTTTTGCAATCGTTTGCGTTTATGCATTGTAAACGAACACCCGATGACCGGTGCCCGGCCAGCAGGCGAGGCACGGATCTTGCAAGGCCATGTCACATTTAATTTAATTCCTTGAGTCAAAAAGAATACTTTGATACCTTTAGCTTTGCTCTAGGTCTAATGGTTCCCGAGTAATGAGATATTCTCTAAATGGGCCTAAATTTGACCCAGTTTGGCCTTCCTTTAAGACCACGAGTCAACGAATATGATTCGAACTATTCTCCAAAGTAAAAAAACAGTAAGGTCCTTCCAGGGCTGTTTCGATGTTTTCGTCTTCTCCGGTTCCCGAGATGGTAAGGGGGTCTGATCAGACTCCCATGTGGTGGAGGGTACGAAAAGAGCCCAGGCGGTACCGGGTTAACCGATTAATTACTTGTTTAGAAAGAAATAAAGCCACTTAAATTTCAGGAACATGTTATATACCAGTCATTCTACTTTTGGACATTTGTATCACTGCGCCAGTCCCAGTGTTGGCAAGCGTGACAAGGCCACAAAAGGTCCCGGCAAGGGATGGTTGGCCCCGGCGCAAATGGACGATTTTAAGGGCAGCAAAACCTTAGTTTCGGAGTGAAGATTTGGTCTTGTTCGGGCAATGGTCATCGAACAGCGGAAAAAAGAAAACCAACAAAGTTAGAACAATAAGTTCTCGCTTGATGCACCAGTGCTGTACTTCATCAATGATTTTAAACTGTTTTTGATGTTATTTTCCAGACATCGTAGACCTCTATAAAGCAGCATTTGTAGATAAAGTGGGTGATTTTAGTACATCGAATTCCAACATCTGATTCCCCATGACCCTGGGAAAGTCCTGGCACGGACCCAATTGGTCCCGGTAAAGTCCTGGCCGAGACGCTGGAACCAAAACAGAAAACCGAGTATGCACCTCATTCAAGAGGGTAAAGATAAAAGTTACTCAAAAGGAATATAACAATACAATCTATCCACATGTCAAGTCATACTGTACTCGGTGCCCTTACATTCTAGTTTGTCCTCTGGTCTTCCTCCTTCAAGCAGTGAGAGATAACAAACGATGTCTTTGATGGAAACGCGTACACTGTTGATGTCGATGGCACTGCTTTTCCGGATTACCCTTTTATCTGAAACAGAAAACAGCCAGTTCTATGTCCTGGGACAGAAACGTACCAAACAACTGCACTGCGAATACTTGTTTCAGAAACCTCTTGTTGCATGCGGATCCACCAGGATAATACTCGTTTCATGGAACCGAGGTCGGAAAAATTGTCCAAGTGTCACCAACGGAATTGCAAACTAAACGCGTGCGACCAAAATGTTGAGGTTTAGTGCCAAAAACACATTATTTGTCAAGCTATACTGCGAAATACACCAGAAAACTTTAAGTTCTTCTATATATAAAAATAAATATTGACAGATTGACCATCAACTTCTTACGCTTAGGTAAGAACAACCTTGCCTATTTTGTTAACGACTTGATCTAATTTGGTCAGCAGCATTGTCAAGCAGGTTGGCAGATTTTGTTAGCCTCTACCATGGAAACCGAATCGGTTTTGGCTAAGCTACTTCCACCAATAGGAAATGATGTTCCGTTAATCAAATTAGCATCCAGCAGATTGCGGCACGGAACCAGCCAACAAAGCCGACGGCACGGAACCAGCCCAGCGTCACCGCTGGCGACGTTCGTCCAGCCCTGACCTGTGGCCGCTGGGTTGACCAGCAGGGAGTTGTTTGACTTGCGGGAGGAGTTTCGGGACACCTGGCTGTGTGATGGGGAGGAGTCGTCACTGCGGAACTCGGTGCCGGCGGCTGAAGTCACGGTGAAGAGCGGGTGGACGGCGGCGCCCAGACTGCCGGCACGGGATCGCACCGCCACCGGCTCCACCTCCGACCGATGGTGTCCCAGACCGTGCTGGATCTTCTCAGACAGGCCGTGGAACCGCTCGGCTATGCTGCTCAGCTTGTCCTCCTGCGGCTGCTGCAGGCGACGTCAGGCTTCGACAAAAATACGCCAGTCAACAACAAGAAGAACGCTCAGAGTGCTTTGTATTATTCACAATCACAACACAAGAGCATGCCAAGACGCACGCTTGGATATGGTGACACTGTATTGCTTAGAACATCTGTCACAACGGGAGAACCCAGGAACGATTAAAGTCCTCATGATTTTTTATTTCAAAATCCTTTCTGCTTTGATTGAATTTTGCATACTACTGTACATACATGTACATACACTGTTGTATACTATTGTTTCGAAGTCTCAAAGACGATGTTCTACAGCGAGAACACCTAATAAAACATATAAGAAAGCATAAAATGTCTTGGTTAAGATTGCTCCGTATTTTCTATAGTTTCTTTAGGGCCTAAGGTCACATGCAGCAAAGAGGGAGTCGAAAACAAATGAGGTCCTGATCGTTTGAAAATAGGTTGGTCGCCCCCACCTTTTCGACCGAGTTGGTATGCGCCAGATTGGTGACAGAGCCAGTCTTGTTGTGCGCTGTGATCGCCGCACAGGCGGTGGCCGAGCTCAGTACTGCCATCTCCTGGGCAATAACACAGCCGTCACTAGCGGAGTGACCACGCCTCAGCACTTGCCAACTCTGTGGATGCCCAGCCGTAAAAAGAATAACGTCGCATTACGTCCAAGAGGTCTGGTGTTGAGCCAAGTCAATTACCTATGTATCTACACTATATCTGACCATTCCGCTTGGCAGGGGTTATTCATTGGCGACCGGCATACAGGACTCGGGAATAAAGTTGATAACAAGACTAAGCCAAGTAAGTAAGTATCCACATCATAACACGATAAAATATAAGTCCTGGCTTACATATACATGTCACACATCAATTGGCCTTTGAACAAGACACTATGGCTGAGAATTTGTGATTTGACCTACATGATTACAACGTGTTGGATTCTGTTAGAAAAACGCGTATGCTTCCTAGTGTGGAAACTCTGTGTAGAAAAACATGTTTATGCATCATGGTGGGGGTGTTTAAACACCCCTCTCGAACTCGGCCCCTATGCCGGATGGCGAAAAAATGCGAACGCTTGGTGGATAGCTCATACAAAGTCGTGAAGAAACTACAAAAATTCACTTTTTGATTCAGGTCAATATTGAGGTCATGACTGGTCAAAGAAGTTGGCATTTTGAGAAAGGTTTTTGGGCTCTAGCATCTGCCATAATTGAGTTAGAATCTTTTGTAGGCACCATTCACTTTCTCTCGTCACGGCGAATCAAATGATTTTATAATACGACCATACTAGGTCAAAACACAAAAATGACCTGACCTGAGGTCAGGTCAAGGTCAATTTTTGACCTAAAACAGTCAATATGCATATCAATCGGCACGTAATAACAATCAAAACGCAATGTTATAAAAATAAGAGCTGTATCATCATGTCATGCAAAGTTATTGACCTAAGTCTGAGAACTGCTTAAGTAGCTCCAGATGACCTCTCAGAAGTTACAGATCAAAATTTGCAACATGAACCTGGAAAGGGGCCCAGAATACTTTGATTTAGAGATTATGAAGGTATTCGCAGCTGTATCTACATAAATACAGCCCAATTTTTGTTTTTCCATGTATTTCCAATGGAGAGGTCATGGTCCGTACTTGACCTTAGGTCATCGATATGAAAATTCCCGGAATGTATGTTGTAACACTCAGTGGGCTCATTATGTGGTTTAAGTTTCAATCCGATAGATTCACCTATTTCTTACTTATGCCGCCTTAACACGCGCATTGACGGGGGCGGGTACCCGCCCCCTCTCGGGTTTTTCGGAGATAGCAGAAAAACGGCGGCGCGTAGCGCCACTGTACTTGGTATACCTTTTCCCTCATCATTTTTACAACTTCTATGAAAATTTTAAGGTTAGGTCATGTCAGGTCAGGTCACCAGTACAGGTCAAGTGACCCAACCTCAAAAAAAGTTTGAGATAGCACAAGTCGGAGCAGGGTGAACTTATCCGATTGAAACTCATATCACATAATGGCCCCACCGAGTTCTCTAAAATATGTTCCAGTATTTTTTATATCGATGACCTAAGGTCAGGTACGAGGCATGACCTCTCCATTGGAAATACATGGGAAAAATGGTTTTTATGGAATAACTCAGCTACGGATGGTGATAGAGCATTTATTTTAGCTGCATTAGACTCGCCTGGGCTTTGCAGTTCTAATGATATGCTTTTTATATAATTTGACCCTGACCTGACTTCAGGTCACGTCAAATCCTTGATTTGACCTAGTAAGGTCAAATTATATATCATTTGATTCGGCTTGCTGAGAGGGATTCATACAGTTCAAGTCATTTTGCTATATCTTTACTTGTTCAGATGTAATGGCCGAAAAAAACTGAATTTACATGTTATCCCTATGATGGCATGTTTTGATCTCTCGTGACCTTAAATGTGACCTGACAAAAAATGGTTCAAATGTTTTCAATGGAGAAGTGGATGGGCAGCCCAACGCTGTTTACCTTTTTTCGCTACCTACCGTGGTTCTCGAGATCTTAGGGGGGCGGGTACCCGCCCCCCCGTCAATGCGAAGGTGGGTCAGACCCCCGTCAATGCGCGTGTTAAATATTTTTTGAGGTGAGGTCACTTGACCTGTACTGGTAACATGATTTGGATGACCAAACCTTAAAATATTGGGGTAATTTGTGGAATTAATCAAAGATAAGGTGTGACAAAGTACGTCGGCGCTTCGCGCCGCCGTTCTTACGTGCCACCGGAAAAACCTGAGGGGTGTTCAAATACCCCTCACCGGGACGAGGGTTAAAACAATTATGAAAATTTATATCACAAAATAATGGTACAACGAATACAAAATTGTAAAAAGGTGAATGAACTACGCTAAAAGACACTGTGGTGTCTTGTTACATGCCACACCAGTCGAACAGCTCGAAAAAGTCAAATAAAACCATTGTTTTATCATAGGCTTGACCTCATTGCCCTTGAAACATGTTAGTTCTCATTTAAATAAAATGACGATTTATACAGATGATGTCCATCGCTTTATTTTTTATGAGTTTTGCAATGGTACGCCTTTCCATTTTTCTTTGACATACTATCAAAATAATCCAGAAATGTATCCACGTCCATACAGGGTGCTCTTTTCTCGAAATTGTTGTCCACGCACTCATTCGTAGTAGGCATACCCTTTATAAACGGAGTGTGCCATCGTTGGATAGACATTTCAATGACATGATATCTGAGAGTGAAGATAAAATCAAACTTCAAGCAGTGCTTCCTTTCTGGGTAGCGGAGCCCGGATAAGTCGACCCATTCAAGAACAGCCTTAGCAGGAACCAGGCAGAGCAAATCCACGTACCCCAGGACTCTCAATAGATCGCCTAAACAGCAGCTGACCCCTGTGGTCAGAAAAATTAGGCAAAGGACATTCAGCATATTGGAAAGCGCATACAAACATACGATTTCAATTTCCAGCCCCGTGTGACAGAGGAGGCATGAGTCACATTGAGTTTGTGAGATCCAGCATGCTTTCTGCACCTCTGCCCACTGAAATGGTCACGGCCTCCTGAAAGGTCCATGGTGCCCCCCTGAACTATCGTTCCCGTCCCCTCCCCAGGATGACAGTATCGGCGCTCGCACGATAGGATTTTGATCCCTCATGATACGTTTTGCCGCTTAAAAGTGGCAAAACCTGGTCTTGATGGACCCCGAGCCATGTGCCATCCTTCTCCGATTGGAGATCCTGGATCCGCCTATGATTCCATAATGCTTCGGGGGTACGGAACCATCTGAAGATGACCTACGCCACCGTATGATGCATGATCTCGTCTTTCTGTGCTGTGCGTTCAATTCCAGATAAGATATGATGCGGCTGAAGGCTATCGTCCCTAAAGAAGCTGTACGAACAGAATTGTGCTTCAGCTTTGCTACAGTTCACCATACTATGCACGGCCTTCGAAGTCCAGCACGCGTGTGTTTCCAGCCCTGGGCCGTTATGTTTCGCAATTGACTCATTGGCGATCTCCCAACGAGGCATGTTAGTCGATTACTCCAACGGCGGAGGCAGACTCTGGGCTGGGCAGACCATGCGCCGCAGCGTCGTACATCATCTGGTTCAGCCTACACTGGGGTCAACTGGCCTAGCTGATGTCCCGGCTTAAGTCAAGCTCTGCACGGCAAAGTAAGCCAAAAATTACTGGGAAGGAGTCTGACCTTTGCTTTTTCAGACCGAACACACTTTGCCCATCTGCTCCAACCTGTAAGAATCAATGGGTGTTTGATGGAACGAACGGGTCGAGTTAATGGATGAATACAATATTGAAAAATTGTCAAGGTACAGAACTGACTCGGGCTGACGAGCCACATGTTTTGAGGTCGAACATAATTTGATACGTTCTTTGTCCCTCGCCCCACGGGGGAGCATCGATGCACCCCCTAAGGTTATTCCAGGATAGCAGAAAAACGAAGAAGCGCAGCGCCGCGGTTGAGGGCTCTACCTCTCACTGCATCATTTTCCCACCATCCCTGAAATTTTTTACCCCGGGTCACCCAAGGTCAGGTCACCAGACGAGGTCGACCAAGGTCACATCACTTCAACTTTAGAGCTCTGTAAGAGCTACATTTCCAAGTCGATCAATTTGAAACTTCCTACACTTCATGACCCTTCCAGGGTCTACAACGTTTATATCCGGGATTTTTCGATTTCGTGCCCAGAGGTCAGGTCACGAGGTGACCTCTCCCATTGAAAAAGCATTGGGAAAAGCTGTCTTATGATCTAAAAGTCACAAAAGCGATTGAAAATGCTTAGCTTGATCAGAAAAGCGTTCTTAGACAACCTTTCACGGATTCCAGGGGCCATATTTGCCCTTTGACCTCTCCAAGGTCACCCAAGGTCACCAGGGGTCAAAAACAGTATTTTGACAATAACTTTTGACCTAATTAACACGCGCACTGGAGGGGGGGCCTCAGAGGCCCCCACCCCCTGTTTTTCCCAGGTGGCCGGAGAACCACTTGTAGCCGAAAAACGAAACGTGGCCACATTTAACAGAATTTAATAGCGCGTCGATTGGTGAAGACTTTTTGAAAATAGGCCGAAATTTTTTTTACTTATAGGCTTTCAAAGTCAGACCTGCATTTTGAGATCGCCGTAAACGCGCGGTCGGACCAGTTAGCTTGCATTGAAGACCGAGTGGTGACGTCATAACGTCATATAAGCGGGACTATATGTCAAGGTCACTTCACATAAAAGTCAAGGTCAAGGTCACAGGTCAAGGTCATATCTGCACTTTCAAGGTCACTGACCACTGTACGTCCGGCCAAATGACGTTACCCCGTCTGACATATATTATGCTATGACGTCATCGGTAGGGTACCCCAATACAAAGGTCAAGGTCAAATGTCAAGGTCAAAGGCCATTGGGAAAGGTCAATCCTCATTTCCCGCCAAACAGTGGCTACAGTGTTAGCCAAAGTGTAAATAATAAGTAGTATACCATATGGTGACCTTAAAGGTCAATGACCTTGAATGACCTTGACCCAAAAATTGTGGCAAAGCCTCTTTGAGACCTCTTCTCTATGAACCTTGTCCGCCTTTAGCTTATTCCCGCCATTTTCCTGCATAATCACAGCATTTACCAATCGATCTCAGCATGGCCAATATTTGACATTTACGACCTTGTTTGACCTTGAAGATATTAAAGTAGGTCAATGAAAATTAGTCATCATGTAGATCACTATAGCCTCCACCCACCTACCAAGTGGCGTTTTTCTAACCCTCTTAGTTTCCGAGATCTTAGGGGGCCTACCAGGCCCCCTCCAGTGCGCGTTAGTGCCAGACCCCCTCCAGTGCGGGTGTTAAGCTAGAGCGCTGAAACAAACACCATCGTGTTTGTCTCGTCACTGGCTTTCATTTGATATGCAGCAAGGTCACTTTTTGACCTTTCGTAACCTCAGGTCATCTTAGGTCGCGAGGTGACCTCTGGAGGTCAAACCACCGGCGGGAGTTCTTTACGTTTCACATACCGGAAAAAGGACTGACAATTTCCTATCAAATGTACTTTACCAGATCTCAATAGCTCTAATGGCATAAGAGTTATGCCCAGTTTGCTTAAGCATTGCATATTTGAGTGAAAATAGCCGATCTTGACCTAATTTGACCTCTGGAGGTCAAACCATTGACCTGAGCACTAAAACATGTGAAGTAATATCCCTCGCCCCACCGGGGGGCCATCGATGGCCCCCTAAGGTTTTTCCGGGATAGCAGAAAAACGACGAGGCGCAGCACCGCGGTTCAGGGCTCTACCTCTCACTGCATCATTTTCCCATCATCCCTGAAATTTTTTACCCCGGGTCACCCAAGGTCAGGTCACCAGACGAGGTCAACCAAGGTCACCTCACTTCACTTTAAAGCTCTGTAAGAGCTACATTTCCTAAGTCGATCGATTTGAAACTTCCTACACTTCATAACCCCTCCAGGGTCTACAAGGTGTATATCCGGGATTTTTCGATTTCGTGCCCTGAGGTCAGGTCACGAGGCGACCTCTCCCATTGGAAAAGCATAGGGAAAAGTTGTTCCATGATATAAAAGCCACAAAAATGATTGCAAATACTCAGACTGCTCAGAACAACGTTTTTGGACACCCTTTCACGGATCCCAGGGGTCATATTTGCCCTTTGACTTTTCCAAGGTCATCCAAGGTCACCAGAGGTCAAAAACAGTATTTTGGCAATAACTTTTGACCTAATTAAGCTAGAGCGGTGAAACAAACACCATCGTGTTTGTCTTGTCACTGGCTTTCATTTGATATACGGCAAGGTCACTTTCTGACCTTTCGTGACCTCAGGTCATATTAGGTCACGAGGTGACCTCTGGAGGTCAAACCACTGGCGGGAGGTCTTTACGTTCCACATAGCGGAAAAAGTACTGACAATTTGCTATCAAATGTACTTTACCAGGCCTCAATAGCTCTAATGACATAAGAGTTATGCCCAGTTTGCTCAATCATTGCATATTTGAGTGAAAATAGCCGATCTTGACCTAATTTGACCTCTGGAGGTCAAACCAGTGACCTGAGCACTAAAACATGCGAAGTAATTTCTTACTGAATTCACGCAAGCTTTCCATTGCACTTTGCAGATTTGCGCTAACGCCCATATTTTCGGAGTTAGAGGGGGCCATCGATGCCCCCGGTGGGGCGAAGGTGGCGCCGGACCCCGGTGGGGCGCGGGATATCTTACTGAATTCACGCAAGCTTTCTATTGTACTTTGCAGATTTGCGCTAACGCCAATATTTTCGGAGTTAGAGGGGGCCATCGATGGCCCCCGGTGGGGCGAAGGTGGCGCTGGACCCCCGGTGGGGCGCGGGTTAAGAGAACTGGATATTGTACTGCACTACTTGGTGTCTAAACATTGCACAAAAATATGTAGCTCACTGCAATATTAGTTTCTAAAATAGGTGAAATGTTCAATATGACATCTTTCAATACAGTAGGAAGTGGAAGGGATTTGGGGCAAAATTCCTGAAGCTTGGAGGTATCTAGATATCATGAAGTTTGGCCCTGCATCTAGGCCGGGAACACTGGTGTTACTCCTACCACCACCAGTAATGAAAAAGGGGAGGAAGTGATGCATGTCCCCCCTTTCGTGCTTAACTAAAATGTGCTATGCTAAAACTATGGTTCTGACTCAAGACATTGATTGAAAAAGGCTGACACCTTTCTTAGGTCCAGACGTTATGATAATGTCCACCCAGAATTGTAGATCAAGTTAGCATAGCAACAATTAATTACTCCTGAGTGTAAATCACTTCTTTTCATTCCTTGACTTAGCATGTTATAGAGTAATTCTGCTCCTCTGTACACCTACGTAGAGTTGCGTCCCGGCGCCATCTTCCGCTACTTCAGTGCAAAATCAGTGCGCAGCCGACATTCTGTCTGTGCAGGTGTGTAGATCTCAAGTGAAAACTGTTGGCCCACAAGAAGTTCAAGTGGTGGGACGTATGGCACTATGATAATTTCGTGTCATGTTTGAACATATTACAGCGCCAATATTTAACACGCGTTCCACTGGGGGCGCATTTCGCCCCTACCCCCTCCGTATTTCATTTCCCAGAAAAGCTAAATAAAACTTACGGTCGGTGTTCAAAAGCTCTTGACGAGACGACAAGAGATTATAGGTACTATTTTTTATGTCAGGGCAATATTGAGGTCAGCAGAGGTCAGGGAAGGTTCCATAGGTTTACAACAGCGCAGTGTACATTTTTCCTCTATATTTTTACTCAGCGGAGCTACATAAAATCTTTAGGAACCATTAGATTCCTCTCATCGTGGCAAATCGAATGATGTATAATATGGTCTTGCTAGGTTAAATGGTGACATAAAGCTAGGTGAGGGTCATATGGTGACCTGGTATGGTCATTTTGCATATCAATCGACTCCCCGTGACGAGAAAGGCAACATGCAAGTAAAATGGAAGCTTTACCTTAATTCAGTGCGAATTTATTTACAAAATAGCAACTGTAAGCTTATGTGGCCTCACATAACCTTTCAGAGATTACGTGGTCAAAAATCAACTAAACCGGGTATTCTTTCCACATTATTCGTCAAGATTGTCGTAAGAATACACACTTTGAGGGTTATTAACAGGCGCATTGACGGGGGGCGGGTACCCGCCCCCTCGGGTTTTTCGGAGACAGCAGAAAACGGCGGCGCGTAGCGCCGCCGTACTTGGCTTACCTTTTCCCTCATTATTTTTACAACTTTTGTGAAAATTTTAAGGTTAGGTCATCTCAGGTCAGGTCGTCCTGACCTGACCTCAAAAAAAGTTTAAGATAGCATAAGTCGGAGCAGGGTGAACTTATCCGATTGAAACTCATATCACATAATGGCCCCACCAAGTTCTCTAAAATTTGTTCCGGTATTTTTGATATCGATGACCTAAGGTCAGGTACGAGGCATGACCTCTCCATTGAAAATACATGGGAAAATGGTTTTTACTAAATAACTCAGTAACGGATGGTGATAGAGCGTTTATCTTACCTGCATTAAACTCGCCTTGGCTTTGCGGTTCTAATGATATGCATTTTATATAATTTGACTCTGACCTGACCTCAGGTCAGGTCAAATCCTTTATTTGACATAGCAAGGTCAAATTATATATCATTCGATTTGTCTTGCTGCGAGGATTCATATAGTTTAAGTAGTTTTGCTCTATCTTTACTTGTTCAGATGTAATGGCCGAAAAACTTAATTTACATGCTATCCCTATGACGGTATATTTTGAGCTCTCGTGATCTCAAATGTGACCAGACAAAGAAATGGTACAAATATTTTCGATGCAGAAGTAGATGGGCTACCCAACGCCCTTTACCGTTTTTCGCTACCTACCGTGGATCTCGACATCTTAGGGGGCGGGTACCCGCCCCCTCGTCAAAGCGAAGATGGCTCATACCCCTGTCAATGCGCGTGTTAAGTTGATATATCCAGTATTTACTGAAAACGGACATTTGCTATTTTTCATCATATACTTATAATGGGGGTAACTAAAAAAATTGCCGCATCTTAGGCAATGATATTAAAATTCAAAGATAATGGATTTGTAGGCCGTAATGCCCTTAATATACTGCAGAAGTTTAAAAGCGATGGAATGACAGATGTTCCTAAGGCGCTGCTTCAAACTCGTGATTTTGGGTTTTGAGGTCGGGTCGTTTGACGTAGAATAACTTTTTAACCTGACATGACCTGACCTAAAGAAATAGGTTGGACGCGTAAAATCGAGTAACACGCGCATTGATGGGGGTCCAAGCAACCTTCTCTTTGTCGGGGGCGAGCATCCGCCCCCCGTAAGATCTCAAAAACAATGCTAGATAGCGAAAAACGGTAAACAGTGTTGGGTAGCTCATCCACTTCTCTATCGAAAATATTCGGACTATTTTTGTCAGGTCACATTTAAGGTCACTAGAGGTCAATACAAGCCGTCATAGGGATAACATGTAAATGAAGGTTTTCGGTCATTACATCTAACGAAGTAAAGATAGAGCAAAACGATTTGAACCCTTCAAATCCTCGCAGCGAGCCTAATTGAATTATATATAACACGACTTTGCTATTTCAAGTATGATATTTGACCTGACCTGAGGTCAGGTCAAGGTCAAATTAGGAAAAAATTCATATCATTGGAACCAAAAGGACACAGGGAATCTAATGAAGCTAAAATAAAGGCTCTATCTCCGTCCATTAATAAGTTATTTAGTTAAAAGATTTTTCCCGTGCATTTCCAATAGAGAGTCATGGCTTGTACCTGACCTTAGGTCATCGATATTGAAAAAAACGGAACTGATTTTAGAGAACTCGGCGTGGGCATTACGTGATATAACACGTGCATTGACGGGGGCGGGTACCCGCCCCCTCGGTTTTTTTGGGGGTAGCATAAAAACGGCGGCGCGAAGCGCTGCCGTACTTGGCATACCTTTTTCCTCATCATTTTTACAACTTATGTGAAAATTTTAAGGTTATGTCATCTCAGGTCAGGTCACCAGTACAGGTCAAGTGACCTGACCTCAAAAAAGTTTAAGATAGCATAAGTCGGAGCAGGGTGAACCTATCCAATTGAAACTCGTATCACATAATGGGCCCACTGAGTTCTCTAAAATATGTTCCGATATTTTTGATATCGGTGACGTAAGGTCAGGTACGTGGCATGACCTCTCCATTGGAAATACATGGGAAAAATGGTTTTTACTGTCTAACTCAGTAACAGAGAGTCATAGAGCGTTTATGTTAGCTTCATTAGACTCGCCTTGGCTTTGCGGTTTTAATGATATGCATTTTGTATAATTTAACCCTGACCTGACCTCAGGTCAGGTGAAATCCTTTATTTAACCTAGCAAAGTCAAATTATATATCATTTGATTCGGCTTGCTGCGAGGATTCATATAGTTCAAGTCGTTTTGCTCTATCGTTACTTGTTCAGATGTAAAGGCCGAAAAACTTAATTTACATGTTATCCCTATTACGGCATGTTTTGACCTCTGGTGACTTTAAATGTGACCTGAGAAAAAGAATAGTTGAAATATTTTCGATGGAGAAGTGGATGGGCAACCCAACACCGTTTACCGTTTTTCGCTACCTACCGTGGTTCTCGAGATCTTAGGGGAAGGGGGGGCGGATACCCGCCCCCCCTCGTCAAAGCGAAGGTGGCTCAGACCCCCGTCAATGCGCTTGTGAACCCTTCAAATCCTCGCAGCAAGCCAAATCGAATTATATATAACACGGCCTTGCTATTCAAAGTATGAGATTTGACCTGACCTGAGGTCAGGTCAAGGTCAAATTAGGTAAAATTCATATCATTGGAACCAAAAGGGAACAGGGAATCTAATTAAGTTAGAATAAACGTTCTATCTCCATCCAATAATAAGTTATTCAGTTAAAACCTTTTTTCCCATGCATTTCCAAAAGAAAGTCATGGCTCGTACCTGACCTTAGGTTATCGATATTGAAAAAACGGAACTGATTTTAGAGAACTCGGTGGGGCCATTACGTGATATAACCTTCATTGGATATGTTCATACTGCTCTGACTTATGCTATCTTAAACTTTTTTAGGTTAGGTCACCTGACCTCTACTGGTGACCTGACCTGAGATGACCTAACCTCAAAATTTTGACAAAATTTGTAGAAATTATCAAGAAAAAGGCATGCCAAGTACGGCGGCGCTACCCGCTGCCATTTTTATGGTACCTTGAAAAAACCTAACGGGAAAGTTGCCCACCCCCCTCGTCAATGCGCGTGTTAAGGATAAGGTACTATAAGTTACATTGTTCTGCGTCTCTTTGTTTCTGCGTTATACAGGGAAAACCAGGAAGGGAAAAGACAATTTCGCTCCACCCCCAACGGGGCGCGTGTCGAAATTCAGGGTGCTTCAAGAAATTGAGAGCGCATTGGACTGTGTTTAATAGGTGCAAGGTTGTGGGAAGCAACAGCCAATGAAAGGCAATGCCCTTCTGAGAAGCCGTACACCATGAGCTTTCTAGTGAAAGGAGAAAAGGCGAGATTTCGACCACCTACACTTGAATAGACAGTCCTCTACAAAATACAAGACTGAAAGTTCTAGATAATTCCAATAATTCCATCATCCACGCAGAAGTATGCTAAGTCGAAACCAATAAATATTAACCCGCGTCCCACCGGGGTCTGGCGCCACCTTCGCCCCACCGAGGGCCATTGATGGCCCCCTCTACCTCCGAAAATATGGGGGGTGAACGAAAATCTGCAAAGTGCATTAGAAAGCTCGTTTGAATTCAGTAAGAAATTACTTCGTATGCTTAAGCGCTCAGGTCAATGGTTTGACCTCCAGGGGTCAAGGAAGGTCACGATAGGCTATTTTCACTCAAAAATACAATGCTTAAGAAAACTGGGCATATCTCCTCAGCCATAAGAGCTATTGAGATTTGGTTAGGTACATTTGATAGGAAATTGCCAGAAATTTTTCACTATGTGGAACGTAAAGACCTCCCGCCAGTGGTTTGACCTCCAGAAGTCACCTCGTGACCTAATATGACCTGAGGTCACGGAAGGTCAGAAAGTGACCTTGCTGTATATCAAATGAAAGCCAGTGACGTGACAAACACAATGGTGTTTATTTCATCGCTCTAGCTTAACTAGGTCAAAAGTTGTTTTCAAAAGACTGTTTTTGACCCCTGGTGACCTTAGATGACCTTGTAAAAGTCAAAGGGCAAATATGGCCCTGGGATTCGTAAAAGGGTGTCCAAAAACGCTGTTCTGAGCAGGCTGAGTGTTTGCAAACATTTTTGTGGCTTTTATATTATGAGACAGCTTTTCCCCATGCTTTTCCAATGGGAGAGGTCGCCTCGTGACCTGACCTCAGGTCACGAAATCGAAAAATCCCGGATATACCCGTTGTGGACCCTAAAAGGGTCATGAAGTGTAGCAAGTTACAAATCGATCGACTGAGAAATGTAGCTCTTATAGAGCTTCAAAGTTGAAGCGAGGTGACCTTGGTTGACCTCGCCTGGTGACCTGACCTTGGGTGACCCGGGGTAAAAATTTTTAGGGATGATGGGAAAATGATGAGGTGAGAGATAGAGTCCTGAACCGCGGTGCTGCGTTTCATCGTTTTTCTGCTATCTTGAAACAAAAACCTTAGGGGGTCATCGATGGCCCCCCGGTGGGGCGAGGGTTAAGCAGTACTGCACGAAATATTGTACCTCCAAATATTGGGCGGAAGAAAATCCAGTATGAAACATAAAGTCAGCCATTATGGATTTAGTTTTTTCGACTTTTTCCGATTAGGTTACATGTAACGGTTTTGACACGCACCGCTTCGTGCCAACTTCGCCGGTACGGGGAGGGGTTGGTACCTACGATCTCGATCTACGATACCCCTACGATCTCAGCAGCCGTGCACGGTAACACAAATCGGAGGGAAGTGTTAGATAATTCACACTGCTCTCATTAATCTCATTGATCACTCTGAAGTATGGTCTTAACACGCACACTGCAGGGGGGCCTTGGACGGCACCCCACCAATTTTTTAGGTGGCCGGAGAACCGCTTGTATCCAGAAAACGCTACTCTTTTTATTAGGGCCACACCCAACAGGCATACTTGCCCAATTACAGGAGTATTGGCGCGCCAAATTTGAGAGAATGCAATAGCGCATCGATTCGTGAAAAAAATAAAAAGATTAAAATTCGTTTTACTTGCAGCTTTTCAAATTCACAAATTCATTTTGACACCACCACCAAGCGCGCGGTTGCAGCAGTTCAGCTGCATTGGAGACCGAGTGGTGACGTCATAACGTCATATCAACGAAATTATATGTTAAGGTAGCCTCACATAAAGGTTGAAGCCAAGGTCAAAGGTCATACTAGCACTTTTGAGGATATTGGCCCCAGTGCTTCCGGTCAAAATACGTTACCCAATATGAGGTATATAATCACGTCATAGTTAAGGTAACCAAGTGTAAAAGTCAAGGCCAGAGGTCTTGAATCAAGGTCAGCCCTCATTTCTCGCCCAACGGGTTCTATAGTGCTTGTTATAGGGCACATTATAGGGAATATACCATATTGTGACCGCACATGTTAATAACCTTAATACGCGCATTGACGGGGGCGGGTACCCGCCCCCTCGGGTTTTTTGAAGATAACATAAAAACGGCGGCGCGTAGCGCCACCGTAGTTGGCATACCTTTTCCCTCATCATTTTTACAGCTTCTTTGAAAATTAAGGTTAGATCATCTCAGGTCAGGTCACCAGTACAGGTGACGGGCCGCCCCGGGTTTAAGAAACATAAAAAGCCCGCACCACCAGGCAACCTTCCTCACCATTTTTACAGCTTCTGTGAAAATTTAAGGTTAGATAATCTCAGGTCAGGTCACCAGTACAGGTCAAGTGACCTGACATCAAAAAAAGTTTAAGATAGCATAAGTCGGAGAAGGGTGAACTTATCCGATTGAAACTGATATCACATAATAGCCCCACCGAGTTCTCTAAAATATATTCCGGTATTTTTAATATCGATGACCTAAGGTCAGGTTCGAGCATGACCTCTCCATTGGAAATGCATGGGAAAATTGTTTTTTACGGAATAACTCAGTAACGGATGGTGATAGAGCATTTATTTTAGCTGCATTAGACCTGCCTGGGCTTTGCTGTTCTAATGATATACATTTTATATAATTTGGCCCTGACCTGACCTCAGGTCAGGTAAAATCCTTGATTTGACCTAGCAAGGTCAAATTATATATCATTCGATTCGGCTTGTTGCAAGGACTCATCCAGTTTAAATGGTTTTGCTCCATCTTTATTTGTTCAGATGTAATGGCCGAAAAACCTAATTTACATGTTATCCCTATTACGGTATGTTTTGACCTCTGGTGACTTTAAATGTGACCTGACAAAAAATGGTTCAAATATTTTTGATGGAGAAGTGGATGGGCAACCCAACGCCTTTTACCGTTTTCGCTACCTACCGTGGTTCTCGAGATCTTAGGGGGGAGGGGGCGGATACCCACCCCCCTCGTCAAAGCGAAGGTGGCTCAAACCCCCGTCAATGCGCGTGTTAAATGACCTGGACCTCGAAATTTCAGGAAAGGTTCTTTGGGACCTTCCGTATATGACCACTTTTAGTATATTCTCGACTTCCTTGGTATAGTTATGATATTTTCCCACAGTTCCCCAGCACGGTCAAATTTTCACCTTAATGACCTCGTTTGATCTTGAAGACCTGGGCCATTGAAAGTTGGCTATAGTGTAGATTACTCTAGCCCACAGACCCACAAACGAGTGTCTTTTGTCTCTTGCTTTTTATATCTTAGAGGGCCTACCAGCCCCCTCGAGTGCGCGTCAGTACCAGGCCTCCAGCGCAAGAGTTAACGCTGAACCTATAATAGGTCACTTCACCTAAACTGGTGACCAAATAAATATGATCTGGACCTAATGCATTGTCAGATATTGTTAAATGGAGCAGGAAACAGGGATACATAGTACAGCAGCGCTGTGCGCCAGAATTTCTTGGCCTACTGAGAAAAGGTGTAGTCGTGGGTGGTATGTATGTACAATTACATACACAGCGTACCTACAGGTGCATACCTATCAACCCTTTACCACCTGGGGGTTCCGATCCACCTGTACCAACATCGATTTTTTCCAAATGATTCCGAGACGAATCCAATGAGAAACACGTCGCTCTGCAGGCATGTGGGATGATCAAGTTGCAACATATGATGAAAACTTGGCATCAGCTTATGTCAGATCAACCAGGTATGTCGTCATTTCTGAACCCATGTAAGACGAGTATTTTCTAAGAGGAGATTGAAAAACCAGGGTGTGACTCGGCTTCTAGAGGAGTTAGATCAAGTTTCTAAATATCATTCAAAAGCCCCTGAGACGCAAAATATCCTGGTTTCATCAATGTTGGGGTCAGGCAAAACATCAATGTCATCAGAAGTCTTTGAAGAGCACGGCTTTATAATTGTTCTTGTTTATAATCTGTTAACGATACAGGGCTAAACAGGATATGTGGCACTACAAGGTCATGTATATGGTATACCATTTGAATTCTTGGGTCAAGACAAACACACTGGTGTCGTGTTGACTATGTCTAATATCTCCAGAATTCTATGATACTTTCTAAATGGGCTCAAATTTGAATCTTTGTGACCCACTGTGACGTCAGGGGTCAACAGATATCGTTCAATCTCGGCTCCAGAGTATGATACAGCAAGGCACTTCCAAGGCCGTTTCATTTTTTCCGCATCACTTTCGGTTTTTAAGATCGTAGGGGTCTGATCGGACCCCACCAGGCGGTGTGTACCAACAGAGCCCATGCAGTGTCGGGTTAAAGGGAATGTGGCACCTTCACAACGTGATTTTAACTGAGATAGCCAAGTTGTAAAGCAGGTCGGAAAACCCGGTACTCCATATTTCATTTGTCTTGGAACTCGATATTTCCGTAGAAAAAGCTAAAACCTACCTGACACCAGCCCCCCTCAGCCCCCGTAGCCGGCGGCCATTGTTGTGAGCTTCTGGTGTGACGACATATGCTGACGTCACGATGAGCATCAGCCAATCGAAGCCCTTGAAGCGTTTCAAGTATGGTAGTGGCTGCCAGATCGTGACATCATCCACAAGCTGATATTTATTTTTTCTAGAGGAGAATTTTTAAAAACCAAATATTGAGCTTATTGTAAATTTTTCAGAGAAATCATGAGGGGTTTCATTATTTTTTTACTAAGATTACGCCTAATTACACTAAATTCCAGGATTCAACCAAGGTGCCACATTCCCTTTAACCGGACGGGGCGTGACCAGAAAATAGGGCGTGGTCGAAATGTTCAGAGCTCGCGATTAGTAGGTCGCATGTTTGTCAGGCATGGTTTGCAGAGGTCAAATAGGAAGTCGGCATTTTCACAAATATGCAATGATAGCACGGGCATAACTATGTCATAGAGCTATGGGCCGGTAAAGTACATTGAAAGAAATTTAGTACCGTTATGGCAAGAAGGACCCCCGCCAGTGGTTTGACTAGAGGTACGCGTGACCAATAGACCTAGGTACGAAAGGTCAAAAGTGAGCGTATATCAAATGAAAGCAGTGACAAGACAAACACGTGGTGTTGTTCGCCCTACTAATAGGTCAAAAGTATGTCAAAATACTGTTTTACCCGGACCGATGACCGGAAAGTCAAAGGCAAATAGACCAAGGGATGGGGGTGTCAAAAGCTGTTAGCAGCAGTATTTGCAATAATTTTTGGCTTTATACAGAAACAGCTTTCAGCTTTAATGGGAGAGGGCGACCGACCACACGAAATGAACGAAACAAACCGAAGGGAGAAGTGGGAGTTATTGATCGACTAAAGACCACAGGCTAAAGTTGAAGTGGGTACGGGACCCGCGGACACCGGGACCGGTAAATTTCAGGGATGATGGAAATGATGCGAAGGGAGAGCCCTCAACCACGGTGCTGCACGTCTTTCGATCGGAAAACGGGGCCATCGGCCGGGGGGGTAAGTAAAGCACTCATTCATCCTGGTTTGACTCACTCTGCTATCGCGTCAGTTTCTGTAAGAGAATAATGATAAGCCATCTAACCTTGAGTCTGGAGCAAGAACGCTGTTTTTTCACCACATGTCACAAAACTTCCATCTTCGCACAGTTATCAGGCGAGGCGGCGAGCTCGATTTTAGCATATGCGTATTTTCCCAGTAGGGTTCGGCTACTGATAGCTACCAAAGCTCGAGCTCAGTGAAACCAGTGACACCCTCGTGCACACATGATGAAGAGGTCGCGTACAAACATGCATAATTCCATAATGAGTAACCATGCATAACATAAGCAAAACACCCCGCAATATTTGCTTTGAGAAATGAGTGATAGCGTTTTGTTTCATATGGTTCTAAACAGGTGATCGTGCAAATTCAGAGTCATATAATTACACTCACACGACAAATAATTACATGACAAATGCCAAAGTTACATTGAGGCCATAACCTCATAGAGCTTAAAAGTATTAGCATTCAATGCCATCATTTTTCCTACCCACTATACCCCAAATGGATTGAATCCTTAGAGTATTCAATCCAGGTGTATCATATACTTCGGAAAGGAGTAGATACAGTCATGCAGTAAAACATATTTTCGTTTCTTGATTTATCGAGGTTTTCTTGATTCATCCTTATAACGGATCCGTCCTCACACCTTTCTGCATTTTCTTTCATATCATATTTTCTGTCACCTATTCCAGCTTGCTTCTAATATCACAGTAACCCCAGCACCAATCCAGCGATGCCCACACAATATTGTTTGTTTCTAGAATTGACGTGACAAGTTATCAGAGAAACTGAAACCAAACCGGGAAGTTTTAGCTCAGTCGCACTGGAAGAAAATATAAAAGTTATGGTCCCAGATATTTTTAGAAAATCTGCTCAAAAAGCATTTCTTAGATGAGCATCAACAACACAAAAAATCATAAAACATACACCAGAAATATTTGTCTTGTGCGCATATTAACACATGGATTGACGGGGGCGGGTACCCGCTCCCCCTCGGGTTTTTCGGAGACAGCAGAAAAATGGCGGCGCGTAGCGCCACTGTACTTGGCATATATTTTTCCTCATCATTCTTACAACTTCTGTAATAATTTTAAGGTTAAGTCATCTCAGGTCAGGTCACCAGTACATGTCAAGTGACCTGACCTCAAAATTTAAGATATCATAAGTCGGAGCAGAGTGAACTTATCCGATTGAAACACATATCACATGATGGACCCACCGAGTTCTCTAAAGTGTGTTCCGGTATTTTTATATCGATGATCTAAGATCAGTTACGAGGCATGACATCTCCATTGGAAATATATGGGGAAAAGAGTTTTTACTGAATAACTCAGTAACGGATGGTGATAGGCCGTTTATTTTAGCTGAATTAGACTCACCTTGGCCTAGCAGTTCTAATGGTATGAATTTTGTTATATTTTGACCCTGACCTGACCCCAGATCGGGTCAAACCCTTGATTTGACCTAGCAAGGTCATATTATGTATCATTCGATTCGGCTTGCTGCGAGGATTCATATTGTTTAAGCCGTTTTGCTCTATCTTTATTTCTTCAGATGTAATGACCGAAAACTTAAGCATGTTGCGACCTCTCGTGACCTTAACACGCGCATTGACGGGGGTCTGAGCCACCTTCACTTTGACGGCGGGGCGGGTACCCGCCCCCCCCTAAGATCTCGGGAACCACGGTAGGTAGCAAAAACGATAAACGGCGTTGGGTAGCCATCCACTTCTCCATCGAAAATATTTGAACCATTTTTTGTCAGGTCATATTTAAGGTCACGAGAGGTCAACACATGCCGTCATAGGGATAACATGTAAATTCAGTTTTTCGGTCATTACATGTGAACAAGTACAGATAGAGCAAAACTACTTAAACTACATGAATCCTCGCAGCAAGCCGAATCGAATGATATATAATTTTACCTTGCTAGGTTAAATCAAGGATTTGACCTGACCTGAGTTCAGGTCAGGGTCAAATTATATAACATTCATATCATTAAAACTGAAAAGTTAAGGCAAGGATAATGCAGCTAAAATAAACACTCTATCACCATCCGTTACTGAGTTTTCAGTAAAAACCATTTTCCCACGTATTTCCAACGGAGAGGTCATGCTTCGTACCTGACCTTAGGTCATCGATATCAAAAAACCGGAACATGTTTTAGAGAACTCGGTGAGCCCATTATGTGATATGAGTTTCAATTGGATAAGTTCACCCTGCTCCGACTTATGCTATCTTAAACTTTTTAGGTCAGG
This sequence comes from Lepas anatifera, assembly GCA_034440635.1. Taxonomy (NCBI): domain Eukaryota; kingdom Metazoa; phylum Arthropoda; class Thecostraca; family Lepadidae; genus Lepas; species Lepas anatifera. The sequence goes on along the minus strand of JAOTON010001308.1, from coordinate 139 downwards.
TCACTTGACCTGTACTGGTGACCTGACCTGAGATGACCTAACCTTAAAATTTTCACAGAAGTTGTAAAAATGATGAAAAAGGTCTGCCAAGTACGACGGCGTTACGCGCCGCCGTTTTTCTGCTATTTCTAAAAACACG